>APFE031596703.1:20931-38143 GCA_000404065.3 Pinus taeda | reverse complement strand
AGGAAATGAACAAGTAAAGGAAATGCTACTGCACATAAAATACTTTACAGTGGCACAAATGAGCAGGGGCCCTCTATCCATTCAGCCACAAAGAAAACTCAGAGATCTGGAAACTTCAAGACAATGCTATGTCTACTTCTTCATTGCAGAAAATTCATAAAACAGAGTGCTAGAATAGCACTTAAAAACAGAGTTTGGAATGCTTGAAAATATAACACAGGTTCATCAAAATACAAATGATAAAAAGCTTAATAAGCGTACACAGACGCAGCTATTTATAGAAGTTTCTAAGGTAGCTTATCCGTGTAGCTAAATAACTGAAAAGTAAATGACTATTATGCGTTTTCAGGTTTCCTTGGCACTTCATGCGGCTGCGTGGACGAAGTGATGGTTTTGTCATCATGGGCAATAAATCCCAGGTTGGATCACGTCCCCTGCCATCTGTAGAATGTGGACAAATCACCGTTTAGGATGACGTGACCAAACAGCTCACAATCACCGCTAAACTGCCTTGAGTTGACCGTGACTTGCCCAACTTTGACCGTGGACAAAGATGATGTGGATGGCCAGAAAAATAGGACAGGAACCTTGAGCATGATGACACCTAAGTGCCCATGTGGCTCATCTAGCAAACCGACACGTGGAACATAGCGTTTAACAAAACGGCTGCAGGATGTTCAAATAGCTGCAGGATCACCAGAAAGCTGCAAGATCACCAGAAAGCTGCAGGATGCCTGCAAGTAAGCCAAAATCTAAACAAATAGTAATCCATTAGCAAAACTTACTTAATCATGCTTAAGAACACCTAATGTAATGATCTCGGTTGTTTTATGGTGAAAATGAGGCAAAAGATAAGGAAAGATAAGGGAAGATTGAGGAAAACGGTAGATATGTAGGTGTAAAGTAGAGGCTCTACAGTTGGTATTCAGAGAAGGTATCAGTATGGCCCAAGATGCATTTATTGAGAGTATTGTGCTTGTTGGAAGGGTTCGTGGTCGAAATTATACCCCTGGGTGATTGAAGCATTGGATGTGGAAATTTGGGGACATTTATTGGACTAGTTGTTGGCGATTATTACCATGACAAGAGGTTGGTTTGCAGTCATCTTCACACAACCAGACCAAGGAGGAACCATTTTGGTGGAACTTGGCCATAAAAGGGACATCTATATTTGCATAGTTTTTTAAGAGAAAATATACCTAGTGGATTATGATTGTAGGCACATCACTTTAGTATCTAGACTGATGTGTAAACACTAACCAAAGGGTATTTAGCTAAACCCACGAAATTATTATAGGTGCTTCTAGAGAAGTAGGTGTTCTTGTGCTCTCATTAGTTAGGTATGGACAATGAAGGTAAAGTAAGTGAAGGATTTGGCCACTAGTCTTTCCTATAATTTTGGTCCAATTTTTCAACATCACCATTTTTAAGGTAGTTGTACATTTAGAATTGAGAAGGTCAACGTGAAACTGAGGTAAGCTTTGATGGATCCTTTTAGTTGAAAACTACAATTGGGAGGAGATATCAAACATATTTTGGGAAGATTATCTAGTAATGTGGCTAAGATGAGGATTATGATTGCCTAAAGTAGGTATGTTTCACATGTATATATTCCCCATGGTTATTCTAGTTATCATCATGTGTAATTGTAATAAAAAATCCACAGGGATATTAGAGATCTACCTATGTATGCTAGTCCTACCATAATAAAGTTACACATTTAAAGGCTTCATAAAGAAAGTTACCTACTTGTGATCATCATAATCCAATATTTAGATAAGGGGAGTTATCATAGGTACAAGCCATACTTACTAGGTGAAAGTTTGATATGTGCCACGCGATTCAAATATTGGTCATAAGAGGAGGACATATATGAAGCATAGAACCCAACTCAAGGATGAGTTGGAAGGCATGACCGAGGCATTTTTGTGTATCATCTTTTACTAAGTTTTGGCACAAAGAGAAGTTCAACAAAACTTGAAAAAATATGAATTTGTAGAAGTAAACATGTAGAAGGTTGAATATGTGGATTTATATAAGGCTAAGTACACAAGGATAACAAGTCATATCATATATTCTTTGCACCTACTTTTATGGATAATTTGTGTATCTCTCTAAAGAAATAAACTCTTTTGTACTCTTTTTTTTGTTTGTTAAGTGGCTTATGGTTGGTTGATTCTCTATTATAATTTTGAATCTTTTGTAGCTACTCTAGTTTCCTATATATACGAGGTTTGTAAGGTACTTAAATAGATTCAATATTAGGGATAATTTGTGAGGGGGAACGCTTGAAGCTCTAAGGGGAAAAATGATATATATATATGGAGCAAATTTCAAAGTTTGCATATTTATGTTCCATTGACAAAACGGATTTTCCCCTTCTCTTGGGGATATTTAGATGATAATCACTATGAGGCCCCAACCCTCTACCAGAGTCTAAAAAAGGAATGTTTGATGACTCAAAAAAGGGGGAAACAAAAAGGAAAGCATAGCATCATAGACTGTAACAAGGGAGGAGGCTAAAGAGGAGGAGGGTAGGAAGGAAACAAAAGTAATAGGGGGGCGAGGGGGAATATAGGGGAGGGAAGGGATGAAGGAGAACATCAAGGAGGAAATAGCAAAGGAGAGTCCTGGGAGAAAAATTAGGTTGTCCCTAAGATCTAAGGGGGAGAAATTGATTCATGGAAGGACACTAAAGCACAAAAACACAATAAGAGATAGACAAGGAACTAGAAAAAAGGAGGTTGTTGCTTGGGGAGGGAGGGCCCTACTTTGAGGTTGGAGGAGCTTTTCTGATAGTGTATAGCCAAATTGATTGAAGTTGAGATCAGGAGCACTCTTCCATGCAGGACACAAGGGAGAAAAAGAGGCTCGAGATTATGATATTCGAGGAGTCGCTTGAATGTGTGGAGTGTTGAGAGGTTTGTCATTGATGCCAAAGAAAGGGCCATTGATGAATTAGAAGTAACCCTTAATACGTTGCATGTCTCATGAGTCTTCTTTAGAAATGTTCAAGCCTTCTTAAAAGACTGCCACCAAGGAATTCACTATCCCCTGAAGTTGACTATAATCCCTTGCCTAAAATAATTTAGGATCACACAGTGTGTTGAGAAAATTATAGTTTAACAAAATTAGATGTAAAATTAGGTGAGGTAACGAATAATGGGTTGGGTTTTTATAACTTTCTTTTTATGTGATTAATTTGTTTTGATTTCTCAATGAATGACCATTAGAACTATTCAATCCTCAAAGAGTACAACCTTCCAAACCCATTTCCTTTTTATCTTTCCTAAAAAAATATCCTTGCTTAAATGAAAATGAGCTTGAAAATAAATAAATATAAAATAAAGCACTCTTTAATAGTCAAAAACATAAAAAAAATAAATAAATAAATACACGTAATTTTTCCAAAATTCAAATTTTAAAATTTTACATTCTCTTGCACCTTCCTTGTGTGACCACAATATCTCCACAATTTGAGTAAAAGAGAAATAAAATCTATTTATGCAAAATAGAGAGTATAATGATTCTAAATTATTTCCTCCAAATTCACTAATTTGAATTATTGCCTCCAAATTTATGAATTTGGTCAAATTTTCACAAATCAATAATCACTGTGCAATCTGAATTAAACCATGTGAAGAGTTTCTAATTTTTCCCCAATGAGGGAGAGCATTCTATAGTAATTGGATCCCCTTTTCCCCCTCCGCCATTGATTCTTGTATAATCACAATATGAGGGTAGTGAACTTGATTAATCTGCTTATAGCTAAGTTTTTTGGGGGGTTGGCCAAGGACTTGCAATTCAAGGATACAACTTTCATTTTGAAAGAGATTCAACATTTGAAGCCCTAAGGTGCAAAATGATATGTTATATATATCATAATATATTAAGTATATATATATTCATGGAGAAAATTTCAAAATTTGCATATTTATGTTCCATTGGAAAGAGGATTTCCCCCCTCCCTTGGGAACATTTAGATGATCATTGCTATGAGGCCCCAACTCTATACGAGAGTCTAAAAAACGGATGTTCGACAAGTCAAAGAAAGGGGAAACAAAAACGCAAGCAGAGCATCATAAACTATAACAAGGGGGGAGGCTAAAGAGGAGGAGGGTAGCAGGGAAGCAAAAGTAATAGGGAGAGAAGGGGGAATAGAGGGGATGGAAGGGATGAAGGAGAACATCAAGGAGGAAAGAGAAAAGGAGAGTCTTGGGAGAAAAGTTAGGTTGTCCCTAAGATCCGAGGGGGAGGAAGTGATTCATGGAAGGACACTAAAACACAAAAACACAATAAGAGATGGGCAAGGAACTAGAAAAAGGAGGTTGTTGCTTGGGGAGGGAGGGCCCTACTACGAGGTTGGAGGAGCTTGTTTCATGTCTCATGAGTCTTATTGAGAAATGTTCAAGCATTCTTAAAAGATTGCCACCAAGGAATCCACTATCCCTTGAAGTTGACTATAATCCCTTGCCTAAAAGAATTCAAGATCACACAATGCGCTAAGCAAAAGCTTCAAGGCTCTCATAATGCAAGGAAGCAATTGCATAATAAAAATGCAATAGAGTATGAATAGTGTAAACATGTGCATAGATCAATAAATAATAAACATATGTATGTCTATGTGTTGATTGTATGCATATGGTATCACAATCTCAAAGATATGTATGGTGAACTCTTATCTAGTGGGTATTTGATCCAACCTAGTGAAGGCAAAGGAGCATTAGTCATCATGGTTGATCATATGACTTAGAGGCTTCAAGTGTCCTTGAAACACTTTGTTCCTTACACGAGTCATCTACATTCTTTGCATAGAAGATGACAATTGAGGTAGTGAACACATTATTTGATGATGGTTGGATGTCATTGTCCAAACATGGGTTGGCGGATGTCACTATTTGTATAAAGTCTTTATCAAATTACATAAACCATATATCATTGTTGAATAGCCTATGTTCAATAGACATGAGCATCTTGAGTGTAAAATCTTCCCTGCTTTTACAAGAGGTTTTTATGGTAGACATCTTGAAGGAATGATTTTGAAGTATTTTGATAGAGGTTTTTTTTTTCAAAGTATAGTTAAAGGCTTCAACCTAAGAGGATTGATGTCCTCATATTGACTAGGTTGGTGCCTGGATTGGCCTAAGAGGCTTTTTGTCCTCATTCAAGGTTGGCGCCTCGAAGAATTAAAGAACTTATATTACAAGTTGGAGCCCATTTTTATAAATGAGAATCAAAGTCCTCACTATATTTAATAAAATTATTATTTTTGTTCTACTTCTTATGTTCTGGCTTAACCTTTTAACTAACATAATATAACAATTGTAAGAAGTATCAATTCACCCCCCAATATTTCCAACAAGGGTTGAGACATATTTGGACATACCAAAGACCATGATTATGATGTTTATGTGATAGATAAGTATTTTCCACCTGCGTGTCCGCTGAGACCCTCTCTCTGGCACTGTAATTCTATAATGGTTAGAAATGGCAGCAAAACTACATGTACAAACTACTTGCAATATGTTTCAACATATATTTTTCTAAGTTGATATTCAAATTTGTCATTAGGTAATTGAGAGATTTTGCACTGATTTTTTCAAACTATTTATCATTCATAATTTCAAACCCTCATCATATAGCCTATATCAACAAGCTCATATGCTCTCCAAGGTCACCTTCAAATAATTAGGAGGTTGAGAATAAGGGAGTGTTCTCCAAATAGATTTGTTGACCTCAGAATGCAATGTACCAATTGTGCTTTCCACATACTCTCGAGGTGGGGCATTCCTTCAACCAATCTAACAAACTCTTCAAAATAGAAACATGTGCCAAGATGGTAGCTCTCATTTAATAAATCCATATCTATTTATAATGAGGTCATGATAAGCTCATTAGATTATACTTATAATGGTTTTTCCAAATTACACCTCAAGCCTTGAAAATACTCTTTGTAAATTCAACTCAGCGCGTAATCCTCTCAACATTGCCTTAATTATCGTGGATGTTCAAGGGTTTAAAATAGGTCTAGATTGGTGCATTTCTATTCTCAAACCGCTTGATTCATCTTCCAACTTATGTTGAATCCAATGATAAATATTAGCATAAATGATTTCCTCCAAGAGACTCCCATAAAAACACTTAAAGTTGGGCTAGTGCTTTCTTTCCCTCCAAAAATCTAACAATTTTGAAAATACATCTCAATTTTTTAATTTATATATTTTACTAAAAATATATTTATATTATGAAGATAATTTTTTTTAATATATATAACTAATATATATTGAATCAATAAATTTTGATTAACACATTAAATTAAACAAAATAAAATATTAATAAATATAAATAAATAATCCTAATTAAACCCATTAAAATTATTTAATTATTACATAAATCAAAATTGATCGAGCACTTTTCAAACAATTTGGTGGGAAATTTTCAAATTTCAAGCGCTCTGGAACAATTTGGTGTTGAAGCATTTTGGGAAGCTTTTCAGCAAACAGATAAACCGTTCACACTTACAAATAGGTGATTAACTCCAATATCCTCGGGGTATCATGGAGCATTAACAGGTGAGGTGCTTCTAGCAATAACCCTTTCACACCATAAGACATGTTTACAAGATATGCAGTTACAACCATTCCTTCTGCAAGGCACGATCTTCAATGGTTTTTACCTAAAACAGGTATTTTTTTCTTCTTCTCAAAATTTAGCTCTTTGAATAAATTATCATCTCCAGTAGGTGAAAATGGAAAACATTTCTCCGGTCTCTCCTTGATAAGGATTACGCTTTTTTCCTACATAAAATATAGGCGGTAGAACTGCAGGGCACTTCAATCGACAAATTTTCCTTTAAGTTAGATTGAATACACAAGCAATTGCTCCCAGTAATGGGAAATGTAATGCTCGAGACAATAACAACGGTCAAACTAATTGACCCGAAGTTTAACCTTGAAAACTAGGACACCAGACAACCTGAACATTAACCCTACTTTCGGAACAAGACACCACACAGAAGACACACCGGTCTAGATATGCTCTTTAGTAGTCCATGCCACCCATATCGTCTCTCATACATGGGAATTCCTTCTTATCCTTTAGAATCACAATAATGATGCACTCTGTTGTGCTTAACAATGAAGACACACCCGCAGCATCAACCAAAATAGCTCTGATCACTTTCAGGGGATCAATAATCCCTGCCTTCACCTTATCAATGTATTCACCTTAGTCAGCATCGTAGCCAAGGTCAAGATTATATTGCTCAGTAATTTCCCAACAACCACTGCACCTTCCACACCATCATTTGCAACAATTGTACATGAAAAAATCTTCAATCGTATATGCAGTTTTACCTTCCTCAGGCAGAGTTCATCATTTTTTCTTGAGGCAGGGTTTGGACCCTTTCCTGAAGTAATTTGGGCCTTCACTTTCTTATTTTTATGTGATGCCAATTCATGCAGATCTATAGACTGAATTATAACATCCTTGACAATATCTTAGAGATCGTTTTCTTTCACAAACAATGTTACCTTGGCTTTTGATGACACCTATTTGGAGGCACCATATAATTTGTCCTCAAATCTGACAGTTGATGCTGCCATCTCTGAGATTTATTTTACAAATTTTTCAGATATGAAAATACAACAAAAAAAAATATACCTGCAAGGGTGGCTAGTCCTTCAAGCAACAATAATGAAACCCTCTAACTGCTGGTCTTTGATTTTGGTATTTGATTTATTGTTGTAAACCCTTGAGGATCTCAATTAGAGATGATCCTCTTATACCATGTAAAATTTTTCTAATTCAAGAGGACAATTGTCCTGTGTTTCTTTCTCAAATAACTCAGATCTTGAATTACTTTAATAACTGACTAAAATTCTAAACATGTGACAGTCACACATATAACTGGAAAACCTAAACAGTGGACTCAAAATAGCTTTTCAAGTACACACATAATTCTGTCCTTTAAATCAGCTTATCATTAATGATCGAAACTTACAAGGACACGTCGAATCTGAGGTTTTCAACTTCCTGGACACTCAGATCTGCTCTATCTCCTTGTTGGATACTCAAACCCACACTTTACTGAATTGCTGTACAACACTGTTCAATATGGATTCTGATCTGACCTTGGCTCCTCTCCTATGCTTTGAATCTGCTCAACTGATCTTTCTATGATCTCGTCTTTTTGATGTCCAAAAATGTTTGCATACAACTTCCCTCATCTTGTTCTATTTATGCTCTGACTCTAATTGAGAAAATTAATCTCCCTTATCTTAGCAACTAATCTCTTTAATCTGAGCAATCACCTTTTCTCAACAATTATGCGTACAACTATGATTATATAAAATACAAATCACTAATATTCCAAAAATATCTGGAATATTTCATTTAGATTTTTAAGAGTTAGGATATCTAGTGAAATTGATCTTTCACTTTTATTTATGAAGTGAAATTACAAGATGGTATTATTTCACAATTTTACTAGGTGGTCCCCAAAGGTTGTCTTGAACCACTTCTCACACATTCACACCTTACATGTGTAAGAAGTTCCTACATGAGTTACACTTATTGACATACCCTGTATACCTTGTACCTAGTTCTTAATTTTGGTTGATAAATGCTCTGTTTTATAAGCCTGTTTTATAAGCTCTACATTTATAAGCTCTGTTTTGGTTGATAAATGCTTTGTTTTATAAGCTCTGGATTTAATTCCATTTTTTTCTTGTGAGTCCGATCTTCCATAGTTTTTCTGTGAGTTCGATCTTCCAACAGACTCCACAATTGTATCCTGGTGACTTAGAAGAATGTCACTGCTTTCTGAACTAAGTATTCGGAGAACGCATTAGATTTCATGTGGCAACCATTTGGATTCAAAGTTTTCTCATTACCCTTTCTCTGCCGTTTAGGTGAGGAAAAACCACAAGCACAAGCCTCCAATGCTTTTGTAGTCAAGGGGCTGACCTTCGTGCTTTGCCTTCGTACATTTCCCTGTAAAATACTTTCATTGTTTTCTTGTGGCTTGATAGAATGGATTTCATCTGGATCAGGACTTGAGGACTATGAAACTCCTAGATTATTAAGCACTTCCTGAGAATGCCCATAATTTTCCTCAGAATAAGAAGTTTCTTTAGACTTTGAAGCTTGTGAGACTTAACTTCTTATTTCTGAGACAGAGTTGATCTTCATGTTTATTGGATGATCATAGGGTAGGTTCAGATCAGGCAGTATCCTAGGTGTCAATTCGAATATCCTAGAATTCTAAGAATTGTTATTGATCTTATTTCCAGAAAGATCAGAACCTGAGGAGTGTGCAACTCCTGGTTTATTAAACACTTCCTGAGAATGCCCAGTATTTGCCTTAGAATAAGAAGTTTCTTCAGAATTTGAAGCTTGTGAGACCTGAATGCTTATATCTGTTCATGTTTATTGGTTGATCATAGGGTAGGTTCAAATTAGGCACTATATCATATGTCAATTTGCATATCCTAGAATTCTGAGAACTGATATTGATCTTATTTCTAGAAAGCAAATCTGTACTCTGTATTCCTAAATTGTCTGTATCTTTTGTTTCCCACGACACAATTTGAGACCTATCAGAGCCATCATCCAGAGGCAACGTCACTCTTTCTGGTATCCTAGGTGTACCTACTCCTTGTGATGTTAGACTGGTGTCAACAACTGTAAATATAAAGGATTGTACTTTTTTAGGTTGAATATAGGAACAGGGATGGCCTGCATGCCCATTTTCTGTATCTACATTCTTAGAAGTATGGAAGCATTATGGCTTCACTTCGACTCTTGTTATACCATGTGTGTCTAGTTCAAGCAGCCTTGGATCTGATGCCACCCAGCTTAAAACCTAACTAACAAAATCAAAATAATGAATTCCTTTTGTTAGATCTTTTCTTGAAAATGTCTGTACACCAGGGATCAGAAACACTAAATGCTACCTCAATTCATATACACCTTTGTTGGGTTTCTCAGAATGCCATCCCTTTGCCAAGAGACAAGGCCACACTGCTTCCCAAAATAAGTCACCTGCTTGAGCTTTGCTAAGCCTAAAATATCCATTTACAAACTTAATAATCTCTTCAGTAGAAAGCTCAGACCATGTGTTTCCTGGAGGAATTTCATAACGAGAAGTGCTGAATGGGTTTTCCTTTGTTGGGTGTATGACAGCCGCAGTAAGATCTTCCTTGCCTTTGCCAATTCCCACGGCTTGAACAAGTGCATTTGGTCCTGCTAATGATTTCAGTTTTGCAACAAACTCTTCCATAACAACTCTCCCATCATTGAATGCGTTTGTTACCTGTTTATTAGAAAAACTTGTGAGACCCTATAGCTGTAAGAACATTCCAAGTATAATAATAGTAGTAAGGCAATATACTTGGCAACTGGGAGAATTTTATTTGAAATGTGTTTCATAATTATATTGAGAAAAAACATAAATTAAGAATGCAAACACTTTTTGCACCCTAATTAAACTAAATTGGTGTCATGGAAATTAAAATGTCATATCAACATTCCATTACTGTATTATTAACGACAGCATACCATTTTTACATTTGCACAACAAATTGAATTTTTGATGAGAAACCTTTACCTCTGGGATCTCATGTTTCAAATGCTCAGGTATGTTAGGAAAAAGGCGTGCCAACAATTCCTTTTGCCGCCATCCAGAGAAAATGTGTTGGCCTTGGATACACTTTCTGCTTCTTGTCTTTCTAGATTCTGCCCATCTGCAATATGACTCTGTATTGAAGAACTTGCTGTAATAGTGTGCTAATATATCCCCCATTTCTTTATTTTCCGCAAATATTTTCACTACTCTAATATTTTTCCCAAAAATATACAGCCCAAGTATGAATAAATCTTCCTCACTTTTACTCCAGGATGCACTCGGGCTGCCAGGGACTATCATGTAATCTTTTGAGCTGGCGTCTTCCCCCATATTAGGTATTCCTTTCTACTGAACCTAGCAATTGGAATCAATGCAATGCTTGTTTAAGTACAAAAAACCAACTTTTATATTCTTGATCATCTTGCAACCAACTCTGCCCCTTTTTCTTCGATGCCCATCACAATAGGAAGAAGTATCAAGCACAGTATTCGCTGCCATAGTAGATTCTCTCAGGGTGTCCTCTGGTCTTGAGAAATCTCTCTTGAAACCTGTAATATTCATATTGTCTTCTCTAAGTCGGCCACTTTTATTGATTGCATGGGTACATTGATCATTTTCCAGTTAAGATAAATCAACCTGACACAATTCACAATCTTTTTTTTGGCTCCAACTGGGGAAGACTGCTTTGAAGGGAACTCATTATCTGAGAGTCTTCCATTTCCAAAAGGTGAAGAACAACTTATCTACATTACTGGCACAGGTAATCCCTCCACAAACAGTAGCTCAAATTCATCAGCCTTGTCATCCTTATAGTCCCTACTGTAATTTATTCCTAGTTGATCACAGCCCGTTTGCAGCTTAAATGGTAATACTTTGACTTGATAATTATCTCCAATCCGGGGGGTAATATGTGGACTATCAGAATCATCACTAGAGTAAGTAGATGCTGATGACAGTAATGGACTTCCACATATTTCATGAATTGGCTCACTCCCATCATTACTTTCATGAAGAGATGACTGCATTTCCTGTATTGTGAAAGCCAACCTCTTCATCTAATGATAGTATACAGATCTGAGCAGACAAAGAGGTTTTCTAGGAGCCCAGCATTATCAAGTTCAAGGCCATAAATAGCAGTAGTGACACACTCAAGTACTTGAAATGGGAAATTGTTGGGTAACAGAATAGACAAACTTAGATTCAACACATCAAACATTGGTTTCCTTTCCCTTTAGTCCTAGCCAAGTCTGAAAGCATAATAATTGAGTTCAAAGTTAATCTATGTTTTTTTCATCATTAACACGAGATAAGCTTATTATGGTACAAATGTAAGGATCAAATCATAAATTAATTTAATTGATTGATTGCACAGCTCATAAATCTTGGATAGACTGAGGAAATTCAATACCAAACACTGCTGTAAAAGAAGAAATCCATCTTGACTAGCAACCATGATTTGAATGCAGATGACTTCGAGCTAAGAGATTGAGGATTCTATTGAAAATTGAGATACATAGGCAGAGGTTTCAGTATTAAGGTTGGGTCCTCGGAACATAAGCCCATGTCATGATGCATATGACTCCATAATAATGTAATGTCCTAGGGTAATTTTAGCCATTAGGATTCTATGATTAACCAACATATTATGGGATAAATATATTAAATATTAGGGAATAAATTGCCAACTACATAATTCCTGCCTCAAAATTTCTAGATTCCAAATAAATCTTGTCTCCCAAGCCTGCAATTTTAAGATCCTCCTAATTTTTAGTGTCTCCGATATGGCCTTCGTACTTTTGTCCTTTTATTCCATGATTCTGTTTTGAAATTTTTGTTGCAATTTTGTAACTGGCAAATTTGGAAACATAACTGCCAATGAGGATGAAAAGAATTAAATTAGGTCATGGAAAAGGCTTATCAATATCAATATCCATGAATGAGGCTCAAAACCACTACATATGACCTTTGTAGGGGATCATTTGACTACAACTAGGATTATAAACACCATTATGAGGTATTTCTCATTACATACTAGTCTTTGAAACCTAATAATGGTCAATTGAGGAAAACATTCTAAGACCTAAATAAATCTTCTCAAAATCAACAACTGTGAATAAATCCCCATGACTAAACTCCCAAACCACTGTGTATTACCTTGATTTTTCACCCATTTATGCATTCAAATTTTAGGTAAATCATCTATGAATTTCATTTTAATGGTATGTTTTTAGGTATCAGTCAATTCAGTAGGGAGAATTCCTTCTGTAGCTTTTGGAAGTATATTTATTTTTGTAGTTTTCTGAAGTATACATATCAGTCAACTCAAAAATTCTCAAAGGTTTGAAGTGTAGAAAGAATTCTGTCTTCTATCAAAGGCACTCCTATAAGCATACATGTACCAAAAGTTGAAACAGAGACAAATGTGGGTGTAACAGAGAAAAGAAATGTTTGATAGTTGATGTGTAAACGTATTTTTATAGCCAACTACATTATGCCTACCTCAAAATTTCTAGATTCCGAAGAAATCTTGTCTCCCAAGCCTACAATTTTAAGATCCTCCTAATTTTTAATGTCTCCGATGTGGCCTTCGTACTTTTGCCCTTTTATTCCATGATTTTGTTTTGGAATTTTTGTTGCAATTTTGTAACTGGAAAATTTGGTAACATAACTGCCAATGAGGCTGCCAACCCTGAAAATGTTGTCAAGCCCAAGTTCTGATGTAGAATAATGAAGGTCATAACAACTTGAAGAGGTAAAATCCAAATACCATGCATATGCCAACAAAAAGCTCCAACATTTTCAACATTTGTACTCTTGTAGTTGATAATTTGTCTGCGTGTATGCTTTTGTCTTGACTGACTGTAGAGTACTTTTTGTATCCCACTAAGAATATAACATCCCATAGATGGATTTGCATAACATAAATTGGTCTTAAGTCTTGGAAAATAGTTAGGGGATGAAAAGAATTAAATTATGGCATTGAAAAGGCTTATCAATAACAATATCCATGAATGAGGCTTGAAACCACTACATATGACCTATGTAGGGGATCATTTGACTATAGCTAGGATTATAAACACCATTATGAGGTATTTCTCATTACATACTAGTCTTTGAAACCTAATAATGGTCAATTGAGGAAAACAAGATTCTAAGACCCTAAATAAATCTTCTCAAAATCAACAACCATGAATAAATCCCCATGACTAAACTCCCAATCCACTGTGTATTACCTTGATTTCTCACCCATTTATGCATTCAAATTTTAGGTAGTTCATCTATGAATTTCATTTTAATGGTATGATTTTAGGTATCATTCAATTCAGCAGGGAGAATTCCTTCTGTAGCTTTTGGAAGTATATTTATTTTTGTAGTTTTCTGAACTATACATATCTAATTATGTCTCGTATACATATCAGTCAACTCAAAAATTCTCAAAGGTTTGAAGTGCAGAAAGAATTCTCCCTGCTATCAAAGGCACTCCTATAAGCATACATGTACCAAAAGTTGAAACAGAGACAAATGTGGGTGTAACAGAGAAAAGAAATGTTTGATAGTTGATGTGTAAACGTATTTTTATAGCCAACTACATTATGCCTGCCTTAAAATTTCTAGATTCCGAAGAAATCTTGTCTCCCAAGTCTGCAATTTTAAGATCTTCCTAATTTTTAATGTCTCCGATGTGGCCTTCGTACTTTTGTCTTTTTATTCCATGATTTTGTTTTGAAATTTTTGTTGCAATTTTGTAACTGGCAAATTTGGCAACATAACTTCCAATGAGGCTGCCAACCCTGAAAATGTTGTCAAGCCCAAGTTCTGATGTAGAATAATGAAGGTCATAACAACTTGCAGAGGTAAAATCCAAATACCATGCATATGCCAACAAAAAGCTCCAATATTTTCAACATTTGTACTCTTGTAGTTGATAATTTGTCTGCGTGTATGCTTTTGGCCTTACTGACTGTAGAGTACTTTTTGTATCCCACTAAGAATATAACATCCCATAGATGGATTTGCATAACATAAATTGGTCTTAAGTCTTGGAAAATAGTTAGGGGATGAAAATAATTAAATTAGGGCATGGAAAAGGCTTATCAATATCAATATCCATGAATGAGGCTTGAAACCACTACATATGACCTCTGTAGGGGATCATTTGACTACAACTAGGATTATAAACATCATTATGAGGTATTTCTCATTACATACTAGTCTTTGAAACCTAATAATGGTCAGTTGAGGAAAACAAGATTCTAAGACCCTAAATAAATCTTCTCAAAATCAACAACCGTGAATAAATCCCCATGACTAAACTCCCAAACCACTGTGTATTACCTTGATTTTTCACCCATTTATGCATTCAAATTTTAGGTAATTCATCTAGGAATTTCATTTTAATGGTATGTTTTTAGGTATCAGTCAATTCAGCAGGGAGAATTCCTTCTGTAGCTTTTGGAAGTATATTTATTTTTGTAGTTTTCTGAAGTATACATATATAATTATGTCTCATATACATATTAGTCAACTCAAAAGTTCTCAAAGGTTTGAAGTGCAGAAAGAATTCTCCCTGCTATCAAAGGCACTCCTATAAGCATACATGTACCAAAAGTTGAAACAGAGACAAATGTGGGTGTAACAGAGAAAAGAAATGTTTAATAGTTGATGTGTAAACGTATTTTTATAGCCAACTACATTATGCCTGCCTCAAAATTTCTAGATTCCAAAGAAATCTTGTCTCCCAAGCCTGCAATTTTAAGATCCTCCTAATTTTTAATGTCTCCGATGTGGCCTTCGTACTTTTGTCTTTTTATTCCATGATTCTGTTTTGAAATTTTTGTTGCAATTTTGTAACTGGCAAATTTGGCAACATAACTGCCAATGAGGCTGCCAACCCTAAAAATGTTGTCAAGCCTAAGTTCTGATGTAGAATAATGAAGGTCATAACAAATTGCAGAGGTAAAGTCCAAATACCATGCATATGCCAACAAAAATCTCCAACATTTTCAACATTTGTACTCTTGTAGTTGATAATTTGTCCACGTGTATGCTTTTGTCTTGACTGACTGTAGAGTACTTTTTGTATCCCACTAAGAATATAACATCCCATAGATGGATTTGCATAACATAAACTGGTCTTAAGGCTTGGACAATAGTTAGGGGATGAAAAGAATTAAATTAGGGCATGGAAAAGGCTTATCAATCTTAATATCCATGAATGAGGCTCGAAACCACTACATATGACCTCTGTAGGGGATCATTTGACTACAGCTAGGATTATAAACACCATTATGAGGTATTTCTCATTACATACTAGTCTTTGAAACCTAATAATGGTCAATTGAGAAAAACAAGATTCTAAGACCCTAAATAAATCTTCTCAAAATCAACAACCGTGAATAAATCCCCATGACTAAACTCCCAAACCACTGTATATTACCTTGAGTTTTCACCCATTTATGCATTCAAATTGTAGGTAATTCATCTATGAATTTCATTTTAATGGTATGTTTTTAGGTATCAGTCAATTCAGCAGGGAGAATTCCTTCTGTAGCTTTTGGAAGTATATTTATTTTTGTAGTTTTCTGAAGTATACATATCTAATTATATCTTGTATGCATATCAGTCAACTCAAAAATTCTCAAAGGTTTGAAGTGCAGAAAGAATTCTCCCTGCTATCAAAGGCACTCCTATAAGCATACATGTACCAAAAGTTGAAACAAAGAGAAATGTGGGTGTAACAGAGAAAAGAAATGTTTGATAGTTGATGTGTAAACGTGTTTTTATAGCCAACTACATTATGCTTGCCTCAAAATTTCTAGATTCCAAAGAAATATTGTCTCGCAAGCCTGCTATTTTAAGATCCTCCTAATTTTTAATGTCTCCAATGTGGCCTTCATACTTTTGTCTTTTTATTCCATGATTCTGTTTTGAAATTTCTTGTTGCAATTTTGTAACTGGCAAATTTTGCAACATAACTACCAATGAGGCTGCCAACCCTGAAAATGTTGTCAAGCCCAAGTTCTGATGTAGAATAATGAAGGTCATAACAACTTGAAGAGGTAAAATCCAAATATCATGCATATGCCAACAAAAAGCTCCAACATTTTCAACATTTGTACTCTTGTAGTTGATAATTTGTCTGCGTGTATGCTTTTGCCTTGACTGACTGGACAACAACAATCCCTTCTTGTATATAATAGTTGTTAATGTTTCTTTAGCCCGTAAAGCTAACTGGTGTTGTTTGTAATGCCCTTGTCGCTGTGACAAGGATCCTAATACCTTTTCCACAAAAAATTCACAAACTAGCACATAGCCTTGACTTTCAAATTGTTTCTTTCCATCTAGAAAAAGTACAAAGGCACTTATAAAATATGGACCTACATATGATGCAGAATTTTCTAGTGCTGGTAAGGATGCAGTCAAAAGTACTTCCTTCCATAGAGATAGCCATAAGGCTTTTGCTAATGACTCAGTATGACCTTATATGTTAGGGTCCCACCCTAACCCCCTTATCTATGTAATGGGACCACGTCATAGTCAAGAGTCAATAAAGCCCATATTAATAATTGTAAGTGGTTAATCCAC
>APFE031596702.1:0-12391 GCA_000404065.3 Pinus taeda | reverse complement strand
TGGCTTGTTTTCTATCGATCGTTAAATGTTCTATCTGCACTTTACTTTATGTACATGTGATTGCTAATCTATGGATAATAATAAGAAATATAAGTAAACTACTCTAAGCATAGAAAATACCATAAATTAACAGCTATGCAAGGATGAGATAGGCTAGATCATGGAAGATGTAGTCCATGGCCCACTAGAAGGTGGTGCCAGCATTTTTAATACCGAAAGGCATAACTTGGTATGTGAATCTACCTTTAAGGGATTGTGAATTTTGTTTTGTATTGATCCGTATCGAAAATCTGGATTTGGTTGTACCCAGAGAACCCATCCATGAAGGATAAGGCCTCATGATTGGCACAGGCATCAATGTGTTGGTCGATGAATGGCATCGGGTCATTTCCTTTGGCACAAGCTTTTTTGAAATCCATAAAATCAGTACAAATGCGGACTGTGCCATGTTTTTTCATGATGGGTACAGGGTTAGAAACCCAAGACGTGTAAGCAATAGGATAGTTGAACCTAGCTTTTTGGAGTTTATCTATTTCTTGTTTGATTGCTTCTGCCTTAGAAGGATGTAGCTAATGTTGTTTATGTCTAATGGGATGGGCATTAGGCCATGTGTCAATATGATCTTCCACAATGGTGGGACTGATGCCTGGCATGTCAGAGTAATCCCATGCAAAAATATCCTTCTATTATTGGAACAGGGATGTGTATGCAGGTGTTTCTTCTAGAGATTATGTTGCACCCAAAAATATCTCTTTGACTTTTTCCAGTTTGCTTGAAATATTCACCTTGATGGTAGGTGAAATATTCGATATGTTCCCTTCCTCAAATGCACTAGGTGTTGGGATGGGATTTTTGAACCAATCAACCTTTCCTGGCAGGAGGAAATCTTTAGATTCGATGGCACAGATATCGTGGGTTTGTGCGTTGATGGGAACAAATGGTTTTTTGGCTAGCAAAAACAACGATGGTTCATGGCGTCCCAAGGATGTTTGAGTTATCTATAATATATTCATTTGAGTGAAAAAAATGATCTAGCATTGACTTGGGTTGCACCAGGTCTTGAATTTGGGATTCAGACTCGGTTGTGCTCGTTGACAAGCAAGAATATCATTCGTTAGTAGATGTCGTAGAACCAAGTCCAGTTGAAAAATTGCAAATGGAATGGTTCTGCACCATCGGTGGTGTTACCACTAGTGAAGTGGATTTTTCATTCTCAACACCAAAAAATGATGAGCAAACAACATGAATCATGGTTCCTACATATGAGGAAATGAATCGTATATGACGTTGTGCGTCATTAGCATTGGCTAGTGGTATAATTTTAGTTATGGTGGGTTTATGTCACATGGGAGGAATTTATTGCATTCTTGTTGGTGTACAAGGGGAAATAATAACTTCTTCTATAGGAATTTGACATCAAATCCTAAGCTGTCAAAATGTTTGTAACATATGGAAATTATCAGTACTATGAGAGATATTGGTACAGATACCACAAACTGGACTAGAACTAACCTAATAGTTAGTATGGGAGGTTGTACTGCTCATAGTATGAGATGTTTACGCTTGGTTGAGATCATGAGATGGAATATATTGAGGTGGTATCCATCTCTAGGCCTTAGTATTGGCATGACATGGCTTCCTGGTGTGGGTTGGCCTTAGTTTTGCTCTTCGTGCGTGAAAA
This sequence comes from Pinus taeda, assembly GCA_000404065.3. Taxonomy (NCBI): domain Eukaryota; kingdom Viridiplantae; phylum Streptophyta; class Pinopsida; order Pinales; family Pinaceae; genus Pinus; species Pinus taeda. Next base: position 10,710 of record APFE031596702.1, on the reverse strand, counting down.
TGTGGAAGGTATTGACAATTCTTTGTATGATGAAATTGAGAGTAGATGCAATAGTAACAGAGTGTGATTTTCTCTTGATTGTAGAGATGGATGTGTGGAATTTGGACCACTAAGTGGAATATTTCATTGAACTTACTCAATTCACAACATTCATTCACTAAATGTTGGCTTTATCACATAGGTCACATGTGAGGGGTGATATTATTTTCCAAGTGGCTTTAGATCGTTTTTTGCCTTATCTAGATTAATGATGATGGGGGGAGATCAAATGATGGAAGCCTTTTTGTACTATTGGCCTATGTTTATCCTCAAACACACATAAAACAAACCTATATGCTTCATTACCCCATGGTGGTGTATGATTTTATGGTTCGGTATCTAATCCGACTAAATCAAAATTCTCAACAATAAATCGCCGCATGAATCCTGACAAAGAAAGGAATTAGGAAAGGTGGGGACAGTGTCGCAGATGATGATTTCCAGCACAAATCTAGCAAGTGTGATGTATGTACCTAGATCTGGTGCTTTGAGTGACGAGAGGAACCAGATATATGTGAAAATTCAGAAACCCCAAATCTTACTGCAACAACTGATAATATTTCTTCTATTCGTTAAAATAACTGAACAAATTATTTGTAGCTTTCTATGGAAAATATAGAAACATATACACTGTAGCCTTCACAAAATAAATATTGTGGAAGAAATAAAAACATTGGAAGAATATATGCACACATAATAAACACCATTATTTTTGGACCAATGTCCCTGGAAAAACCCAACTTGGGAAAATTAGTGCAGCAGTTGACGATTTTATTATTATGTATTAGTAAATCTGAGTAAAAATATATGGAAGCTTAAATATAGCTTTCCATACAGATAAAATGACCAACATAAGTCTAGTGACAAAATCTCACTTCCACTAATGATCTGACATTCACCTTAGCTCAAGATGAGCTGCCCCTTGTTGTTGCGTTAGCCTGCGCGGATCTGTGTTAACCTACTAAGACCAATGTTTCTCTCACTCTCCTTATCAGTTGTTGCTCTAGAAACTCGATTTTCTGGCCTTCGAGCTCCCACTCCAGCTCCTTCCTCTAAATCTCGTCTTCTCCTCAACAAATAAAAATCTCCCTCTAAAGCTTTGTGTTGCCTCTTTGCACTGTGCCAACCTCTTGTTGGATTACGTTGTCTCTTTGTTATGCACTCACCGTACTGGAAAAACTTTTTTCCAGCCTTACTATCCCTGCCCCTCTCTCACTGCTTTGAAACTACTGAATCACCGCTGGAAACACACAACTCCTACTCTAGAGTTCTATTTTCCCAACAATATCGAATTCCTTGCTCCTTAAGTGTGTTCTCCAACCCCAATTGAATTTATTCTTATAATCTCTCGTTGAGGCTTCAACGGCTAATATTAAAACATAATTGATGGCTAATATTAACTAGAACTTGATCCATGTCTTCTTCTAGAATATTTCACCATGGCTTAATTAATAGCCTTTAATTAATTAGTTTTCCTAAGTTTAGACTTAGGTATAGATTAATTATTTTAATTAAGTCATCTCTAGGTGGAATTTCCGTAAACGGTTTCTAGGTTTTGGAGAATACATGTATTCTAGCCTCTCCACCAAATTTTGTGGCTAGAACACAATCGATGCTACAAAAATCAACACTCTATCTTAGTGAGAAATTTTCCTGGTGTTGCAACCCACTAAAGTAGCACCCTATCTTTGCATCATCTCTTCTTACACTGCTAATTTCTAGCTATTACTACCCACCAACTACTGCACAACTTTGATACACGTTACATCTGTGCTACTGCTAGCTCTGCTCTATTGCTACCAACACTGTATCTACACCACAACTTCCTTTCCATCCGTTCTTGCTGCAACTGCAACAACTACAACAACTGCAATGGAAAAGCATACAAAATATTGAACCAATTGTGGTCAGTATGATGCATTTGTCACCTGCTAGAATCTGCGCTATCATTGAGCCCTCTGTGATGTTGTTGACTCTGCTCTATGCCAACTGCACTGCTTCCAACTCTGCACTGTTTTTCCTAGCATCTAGCCTAATACTATCTATTGCATCTATAACTTTGGCACTTGACTACACCAGCTGCCACCGATCCATCCTGTAATTGCATGTCTTTGCCTCTAGTAGCAAGGTATTGGTTCATGAGGTAGACCTCCTCAAGAATCCTTGGGATACAAAACCAAATCACCCCACTTCACTCTTGGAGGTATGGTTGTCATCATTGTGAAATCTGATCTACTCATACTATTGTTTTTACTACTTTTCTCACACTTTTGCAATGCTCCTGTAACTACTTCAATAATGAGTCTCATATCCCCAGATCCTGAAGTACTAGCTTCCATAGGGAAAATCCCTTTGAAACTAGACTCCCTCTCAGTCTCGATCTCCCTATGGGAAATCTCTCTACTCCCTCCTGGAAACTCACACAGTCCTCCTGCATTGGAAACTAGACTGTGCAGCTCTACGTTGGGAATCTCCTGGATGGAACTACACCTGCATACTACAACTGGGAAATTCACACTACCTATCCAAATTAAGTGTAGATAAGCTCTAACTATTGAGCTTTACTAATGGCTTCTTCATCATTATGTGGGGATGAATTTTCCATGTCTTTGGAGATTTCCGATGTGAGGGATCTCAAAAACAAGTCCAAGAGGACTTTATCTTCAAATTGAGCTTTACAAAAGCTACGATGTTTCTGCCATTCATGCATAGGATCTAATATGTGGGTAAAATTTGTTTCTTTAAAGTGGGTGAGGAGTTACAAGCCCGAATCATGACAAACAGGGATCTAGAAAAAAGTGAGGAAAGTTGTAGCAAGGAAAAAATATTGCATCTCCCTCTGCCTATGGTAACCTCTGATTTGGAAAATATATTCTATGTTAACTCTCTCAAAGAAATAAATATTCCTTAGAAACTGGCCCTCTTGGCCCAAGGACTACGCTACCCCTTAAGGGATTTTAACTGTTGCCTACGCAGAAATTCTAACCTCCTTCTCCTCTGCTGCTAGTAAGCTCTCTAGCTTCTATCTGTGCTTGAATACCATGTGAAAATTTGGAAACCCTGAATCCTGCTGTAGCAACTGATAATATTTCTTCTATTTGTTAAATTAACTGAAAAAATTATTTGTAGTTTTATACAGCAAATATCGAAACATATACATTGCAACCTTCACAAAATAAATATTGTGGAAGAAATAACAACATTGGAAGAATAGATGCACACACATAATAAACATCATTATTTTTTTACCAATGTCCATGAAAAAACCCAACTTGGAAAAACCAATGCAACAGCGGGGGGCTTTTATTATTATGCAGTAGTAAATATGAGTACAAATCTATGGAAGCTCAAATCTAGAATTCCATACAGAGAAAATTACTGACAGAAGTGTAGTGAGAAACATCTTACTTCCACTAGTGATCCAACATTGGCATTAGCTCAATATCAGCTTCCCCTTACTGCCTCTGTGTCATCTTATGCAAATCTGTGTCAGCCTGCTGGGACCAGCATCTCTTTCACTCTGTTGATCAGTTGCTGCTCTAGAAACTCTATCTTTTGGTCTCCGAGCTCCCACTCCGACTCCTGCCTATGAATCTTGACTTCTCCTAAAAAAATATGGATCTCCCTCTGAGGCTTTTCACTGCCTCTCTACACTGCATCAGCGTCTCTGTGGAGTACATTGTCTCTCTAATATGCACTCACCAGATTGGAAAAAATTCCTTCAGGCCTTACTATCCCTGCCCCTCTCCAACTAATTTGAAAGTACTGAACAACCTCCGACAACGCACAGTTGCTAATGTGGAGTTCGATTTTCCCATCAATATCGAATTCCTTACTCCTCAAGTATGTTTTCCAACCCCCATCGAATTTATTATTATAATATCTCATTGAGGCTTCAACGGCCAATATTAAAACATAATAGATGGCTAAGATTAAATAGAACTTGATCCATGTCTTCTTCTAGAATATTTCACGGTGACTTAATTAATAACCTTTAATTAATCAGTTTTCCTAAGTTTAGAGTTAGGTACCATTAAAAAAATATTAATTATTTTAATGAAGTTGTCTCTTGGTGGAATTTCCATAAATGATTTTTGGGTTATGGAGAATACATATATTCTAGCCTCTCCACCAAAATTTCATTGCTAAAACACAACCGATGCTACAAAAATCAACAACATAATTGGTTAAATGCCCTTAATTCAGAGCATTGTCTGATCAAATGATTTGCTATGTTGCACAAAGTGCAACTAGGAGATGGTAGGTTGGTTTTCGGTTCAAGTTTCCTCTGATCATGGTGGGAGTTTGATGGACCAAACAATGGATAGGAGCAACGAGATTCTTCCCTTACGACATAAAAAATGTTTTTGGATCCATCCTCTATTGAGAGTAATGGGGTATTACATTGGGTGAGTGCACCTAACACATCCCAATATCGAGAGATTTTGGGTAAATGATGAGTGTAATGCCCATACTTTACGCAGATGGTGCATGTGCGGTTTGTGCGCAATGCCTTAAGACACATGGATGTGCTCTTTTCTCCAGTAGGGGTAGGAGGGTTCAGCGGTGCTTTTGGGGCATGCAAAAGAGCATGTTTAACTTAGGGAACCTATTGGTGGGGTGCCCCACTATTTCACGCAATGCACAAGGTTAAGGGACCCTGGAGGAGGGACTGTTTGAATCTTCCACCTTTTTACTTTTTTGCTTATCTCTTGTTCTTTCACTGGCTGGTGTCAGTGCATGCACTACTTGTGGTGTAGGTGCTACTTGAGTAGTTGATGTTTGTGGTGTTTCACTATCTTGAGGAGGAATAGGATCGATGCCTATTGCATTGATTCTGGTGCTTGTTGACGTGGCCTAAGGGTCCAAATACCATACTGGTATCGTGAGAGCCATATGGGGCAACAAGAGCATTGCGATAACTTGGTGCGAGACAAAACCAGGTGGGGGGTATAAGAAGGGCATATAAGTGATGGAATTTTGTAAGAAAGTCAGATCAGTAACAACATTGTTGTTAGTTTCCGAAACTATTTCTTGAGTTTGGGGGGAGTTCGATGATGTCATCATGCACACCGGTTCTCCAATGTTTCGGTAAATTTCCTCTCTCACCAGAGGGTCTCCTAGGAATGTCCCTAAGAGTGTTGATGGTTTAAACTGGCCAAGGTTGAGCTCAGTGTAAGTAATGATCAATTCGTGAGAAGATGGTGCCTTCGCATAATAGGAGTTGATCTATTGTAATGATTTTTCTGTCATGGGGGAACATCATTATACTGAGCACCGATGAGGTGACAACTAACATCTCATACATGTAACTTCATTCCAACAAGATATAATAAGCCACCTGGATGTCTAGTACTTCGATATCAATTAGCATTATTTTCCTAGCCAACTTAACTGGCACACTAGGGTACAGGCCAACGGGAGCAGAAGGGCATCCATCGTATGCTCTAACTGTGGTGTCAGAAGGTTTGAGTTTGAGGGATCCTAGATTTTTCCAAATAGATTTGGACGTGAAACATGTGGATTCCCCTTCATCAATAATGAAATGATGAATGTTAATGTTTTGGACCAAGACTAGAATTTGGAAAACAACGGCTGATGGTAGTCATGAGGTATCTTTATTCAAGTCAAACACCATTAGGCGAGAATCGATTGGGTCAATTGCGCCTAGAGCAGAAAGTAATCCTTTCCATTGGGTTAGGCATGTTTGCAAGACCTCTAACATTGACATAGTTGATGGTGATTTCACTAAGTCATCGACTATGTTCTAGCTATGAGTGTTATCGGGAAATCTAGTGTCCACTCGGAGCTGCTAGTCCCACTAAGACTGGTAGCTATCTTAGAAACAAACAAACTAAAACTACTTTCGCTTTCCTTTATGAGAAGTAGATAAGAGGGGAACAAAGGACACCAACCTCAGTCTTGTTCTTAGTTCCTTGCTTAGTTCCTCTCCTTTCTGATAGATCTTTGCCGCTTCTTCTTTGTTTACCCATTTTCAGAGAGCACCTGTGGAATCAAAGTAGCATAATACTATCGAAGAACAGAGATCTACAATCATAAGCAATACAGGACCAAATATGTATTGACCACACAAATGCATATATCATCAAACATACAATAATGTGGAGGAAAACTTGAATAGCTTTATTAATAGATTCAAGAAAGAAAAGAGGATACAACCAATGTTCTGACCCAGCACATCTCCAGCAAAAAGCCCTTCTCACCTCATGTAAAGCTTAGATCAACCCAACACTATATGTTCACCAGACAACAGCACTTCTCACAAGAATACAAGATCCAACCTCTGGATCTCTGTGATGAGGGATCCATATATAGATGATTGTAGGGGGTGAGTCAGCTTCTGGGATTTTGATTAGTGTCCTCTCTAATAGTTCTTGATTCCACTTGGAGATTGATGATCTCTTACTCCTCCCTGGGAAAATTAAGAGAGGCAAGTGTCAGAGGAGAAGTTTCTGGAAGATTCTATGATCCTCCACCTCACAAACTGTCTCTGCCATTTGTCCATTCTCACCCATCGCACCCTACAGAAGGGCTTTCCAGTATGCATCGCACCCTTTAAACTGAGTAGGTGAGATGCATGGCACCCTCTGCACTGGGCATTCTGTATGGTCTAGCTTTGACCAGTTCTGAGCATTTTTCTGTGGAGAACTTCTAGGATATGATGTAATCAACTGACCTTGTTCCTTTAGGGAGTGAAGCAACACTTTTAGGGACTTAGGAGCCTTTGGTTTATGGACATTTATGATTGGGGTTGCAGTGCCCAAAAATGTCTATAATAATGAGCATGTTTTGAGTTATGTCTTACGTGCCTTAAAGGTCCTTTGACCATTTTTGGCATAGGTTATATAGAAGATCGAGGAATGGTCAACAGTCGTGTAGGTATTGTCGTGGTCGAGGTGGAAAATTTGGGATCTAGGGAAGATTCATAACTTCTATTTCACTTTTGCAGGAGGATACTTTCTCCTGTCATGAAAATGTCATGATTAGAATTGTTATGGGGGTTCCCTCCAAAAGGATGAGAGTGGGATGATTGTTGTTGAGTGTTAACCACTCTCAGATGGGGGAAAGGGTCTTTCATTATTGCAGTTTGTTGACTTCCTTGCCCCATATTTTCATGTATCCTTTTTAACTCAAGGATTTGAGGACAATGGTGGGAATAATGACTATATTCCCCACAAATAGCACATAAATGACTATTCTATAGACTTGTGTTTTTGCTTTGTTTCTATGGGTTATTGGTGGTTGATCCCTAGTTTTAATTTCCATTAGGGTTTGCCACTTCCCAGTACTTGTGGGGTTGCTGGTGGTAACTACCCCCATGTTTGGTTTCTCCCTTTGGTTTTCTTTTAGGTTCTTTCTTACCAACATTAGGCAGGGTTAGTTGGATTCATCTGCTCCTCTGATTGTTGTTGTGAAGCAGAAGAAGGTTGCACTAGATTAAACCTTGCGTTATTTTTCATTGTTGGGTTATTTTGTTGTTGTGCGAGGAAAGGAAAATATTGGTTTCCTTGTCCCTGACTAGTATATGGATTCTAGGAAGAGGAAATTACGTCTATATTCCTAGAGGAATATTGGTGTACCTATGGGGGAAGATATGAGCCTCTGTGAGGGGGTTGATATAGTTTAACCCTGAATGGAGTTCAGATTTTCCACAGTGTTCATGTTTTGTGGTCGAAGTTTCGAGTCTGCGACTAGACTCATCATCAGGACAAATTTTGTGAGGAGAAAAGAAGTAAATTGGTAGGTATAAATATGAAAAAGGCAGGATGTGAAGACAAATGGCCGACTCTTTGTATGCTCATTAATAATTAATTATTTGTTATTGTCATTTAAGCTTTTGAATAATATTTAATACCTAAATAGTTATTTCTGATTTTTGCTTTATTTTATCATTATGAACTCATTATTAATTATTGTTTATTAATTGTTATTTATGCTTAGTACTTTATTAATTATTTGTTTATGCTTATTAATTATTGTTTATGTTTATTTATTATTATTAAATTATAGCTTCTTAATCACTGTTTTATGTTAGAACTTTAATTATGTTGTTGTTCATAATTGTTATAAATGAAACTATATTAGCATTATTTATTATGCCTACTGATAAATTAATATTTGTTGATATTAATACCTTTTAGTTCATTTTAGTTTATTAATGCTAGAATTGTTTATGTTGCTATTTAAAATTAATTGTTTTTTGAGTTTATTTAATAATGGTCATCTTGGTGTTATTCTAACTTTTTAATATTTTTAGCTTATATTTATTTTTCTATCAGCTATAATAACTAACGATGGTTGATATTTTAGGGAACTATATGTTTAAAAGATAGTTGCTTATTTATATTGCTTCTTTATGTTATTTATTAAGATATTTAATAAAGCATTTATATTGCTTCTTTATGTTATTTATTAAGATATTTACTAAAGCTCTTCTATATATACTTATTATTATTATCTATTATAATTGATATTTATTTTTATTATGATGATTATGTTATCTCTATTTTGATATTCATATTATTATTGTTTCTATTAATTATATATATCTGTAGTTTTAATTACTTACTTTCTATTATAATAAAGGGCTATATCCTTTTTATTTCAATCTTTTTAGATGTTTAATCTTATTATTTATATTATAGAAATTATTAGGATTCTTTTTAACCTAGATATTCCTTCAAGCCTAGGTCTCTAAAGAGCTGCATGTTTAATGGCGAGGGCTGGTCAAGGATTTTTAACATCGCTATTAAGGTTAATTTCGGGGGCGAGCAGGGGGTTCCAATTTTTGCTAATTTCCATACCACCATCCCTATTAAGGTTTTTAGGATGTTTAATGATTTCAATGGCTTCTCTAACCTTACGCTTGAATTGGTTTTCTACCTTGGCAATGACTTTGGTGTCTTCTAAGAAAATATGATGATTAGTTTTACCTACATGCTCAGCTAGGGCAGAGGATCTGGTTCTTTCGTGATGGATGTCTGCACTATGCTCTTTGAGTCTAATCTTGACGGATCTACCAGTTTCTCCGATGTATTGATCCCCACAAGAGCACTTGATGAAATAAACTCCTTTTTGCTGAAGATGCTCTTGGTTGTCCTTAACAGATCTCATTCTTTGTTTAATGGTAGACAAGGGTTTGAAAGCAGTCTTAATATTTTTCTTACTGAGGATTTTAGCTATTTTGTCAGTGACTCCTTGGATGTAAGGAAGGTAGGTATTGGAGGTCGGGGTATCTTTAGTTTTGTTTTTATTGTTATCAGATTTTGATTTTTGAATGGCTTTGTATATGTTTTTATTGTTGTACCCTAGGTTGGCAAAGGTTCTTTTAAGGTAAGAGATTTCTTCATCGGTATGGTTACTATCAGAGATTCTATAAGCTCTAGTGAAGAGGGTTTGTAGGACCCCCATTTTTTGGGCAGGGTGGTGATGAGAATCAGCATGAAGGTAGTTATATGTATGGGCTTTCTTCCTAAAAACTCTGTGACCAATTGAACCATCCTTCTTTCTAATGAGGAGAATGTCCAAGAACGGAATGCAATTGTTTTCTTCCACTTCCATGGTGAATTTGATGTCTTCAGACAGGCTATTGAGATGGTCTAGGAATTTGCTTAGCTCCTTCTCGCCATGAGGCCAATTGACACTGGTGTCATCCACAAACCTAACCCAGGACTTGGGTTTTAATGGATATGAATCCAGTGCCTTCTTCTCGAATTTTTCCATGAAAAGGTTTGCCACGATAGGTGATAGAGGTGATCCCATAGCGACACCTGAAGTTTGTTCGAATATTTCACCCTGGAAGGAGAAGAAGGTTGAGCGAAGACAGACTTCGGCTAATTTTGCGGTCTGGGGATCTGCTACATCTTTAACAACCTGAATAGCTTCATCTAGGGGAATTTTGGTGAAGAGCTGGACTACGTCAAAACTTACGATTTTATCTCCTGGTTCTAAAATAGTTTAACCCTATTGACAGTATTCTGTATTGGTGCGAGTTGAATGGGGTAGTATCTTGTATGTTGCAATGGTGGTGAGTTTTGTATAGTATTAAATGCCTGGCCATTGAACGAGTATCCAGGATATTGGTAGTTATTGCTGAGTTGGTTTTGGGTTATGGACCCAATCAATCCATCGGCAACATTGGATGCGCCTGTTATCACAAAATCATGTACTAATGGCTGCTAATCAGTTAGACTCTATGTAACTATTTCAGACCAGACTCTTGGCTAAGGATTAGCCTCCCTAACCTGAGAGGGCTCTCACAAAATAAACTATTGATTATGATTAACATTAAGAGGGCTAACTCTTGAAATGAGAACTTTAATAAACATGATGGTTGGAAATACAACATAAGATTTCTTCCATTGGGCTCATGGAGTCAAACACCATTTCAGTAAACTATCAACCACTCATTCATGGAAGTCAAGGCATGTAAAATATAAAGGATAAGACAAAGCCACATACATCTTGAGCATTTGAACAAAGTATGAATCTTGAGAAGAAAAAGTAGTCTTTTCTATTACTGTAACAAGTCTTTTACATAAGCCAATATAAACTTTGTTTTTTCATAAACATCCACCCTCATTACATCAGAGTCTTCACTATATATAGAAAAACAATCTTAACTACTTTGAGTCTCCTCCTCCAGCATGA
>APFE031596696.1:0-14286 GCA_000404065.3 Pinus taeda | reverse complement strand
GCTTTTGTCACTTTGCAACACTTGTGACATTGATGACACAAACTGCGACACTTAGGATATGAGACTGGGAGTGCGACAAAATACTCTATATTGAATTCCCCTTAAAGCATGAAGTTAGAATGAGAAGTGATGGCTGAAATTCTTTACAAATCAAGGCAAGGACTTTGGAGAGCCATCGTCGGGATACTTGCAAATCAAACATAATACAATATATCTTACATTTTTAATGTAAGTATGATCAAAGTGTAAGCATCGAACAATACATAGATCCATGACATGGATGCAACCATCTGACTAGAAAGGATCATGTGCATGGATCCACAGCATGGATACAACCATCCAAATAGAAGGGATCATGTGTATGAATCCACAGTATGGACGTAGTCATCCAAATAGAAGGTATCATTTGTATGAATCCATAACATGGATGAAACGATCTGAATAGAAGGGATCATGTGTAGAATCATGAATACTTAATAACTCCATGTAGTCTGGATTTATCAAATGAAACCCAAGGTCTTCATCTCTGTCCTGATCCAACCAAAGTATGAATATAACCAACTGAATAAATGGGTTGAAGTCGAACATGGTAGAAACCACCAGATTACTAGTCAATGATGTGAACCATTAATAGGCATGAGAGAAACCACCAATGATGAAAATGGATCTAAAGGTATGAAAACACAATCTACGAGTGTGAACAATGAAACTAAATTCGAACACTCACAGAATCATTTGATCAAAGGCCACTGATGTGAACCTATCATTGAATGCAAAGAACCTCCCATTGAGGTACGCAAGATCCAAGGTACTGAAACAAAATTTCTAGATCATTATCATAGATAATGAGCTGGAATCGACATGAAGTGATCAATCGAAGGAGGCCCATAATTTTTCCCACATCATCGATACGAAACTTAGGATTTGTCAGAATTGGCAAGAGTGATTCAGGATTGTGGTAGAAAATTCAAATTGGGTATAAGTGGTTTGAATTGTAGATGGGACTTCTCTTGAAGATATCAATGAAACGACTCCAGAATTTGGAAACATTTGACTCAACATAAGATCAAAGGTCATCGTGATAATATGATATAATCATATGAGAGAAAAATGGTTTCCAAAACCTGGTAAGACAAGTGACAAAGTGAGGATAACCCAAACCTGACATGAGATATGGAAAGTGTCATGTTTAAGAGTGATATGGTGCCTTTATACAAATTACAAGATATATGTTTACTTCCATCCCCCCCCCAACTATTTCTAGCAAGTACCTCTTTATTTTTAATCCCAATATTGAATAGGATACCATATGCTTGTCGTATAAGTTCATCCTTTGGATGAATCCATCCTATTATTTTTAATGAAACATAAGAAGGAGTAGCTCAGTCTCCTCATGATGACAAGTCATTCGTTGTTTTAGTTTTACGAGTCTGATGAAGGGGTAACTCAACACATTTTTCATGTTTACAGAGTTTGAAAAAGAGGCAAAATGGAAACTCCAGAGATCCCTTTCCGTAGATAGTCTCTTGAATCTGTAAAGGTAGAAAACAATATTCAAGAGAACCTCTTAGTCATGTTTGACTAAGGTATTCCATTTTCATAACTAGTCTATCTCAGTCTGGAAAAGGGTTAAACTTATACTGAGTAGACGTCTTTTCATTTAATTTTACGAGTTCGAAAAGATAAGTGATCATCAATCTTTTCATATTTTGAGAGTCTAAAAAGAGCTGAAAGAGGACTTCACTTGGAGGAAATAATAATATAAAAGGATAACAATTATTTATAGTCATGATGGAACTATTAAAAACATGTAAAGTTCAGGAGGCTGGCTAATAAGACCACTCAGTGTGGATGTTCCTTAGGCAAGGGTAAAATAGCCAAGTGAAATCATATGATCGACCAAAGAGATGGTGACGATGGAATGAAAAAACCAAGGCTCATTTGGCAAAAACATGCTTATAAAAATGGCAATCACAAGAGGTAAAGTGGGAATGGTTTCATTTTTACACAAGATTGAAACATGGGAAACTATGCTTGAGTATACATGAATATTGTTTCATTTTTTCACAAGCTTAAAACATGGGAAAAAGATATGCTTCGAGTTGGTTTCATTTTTACAGAAGCTTTAAACGGAAACAAAATATGCTTGGGTTTGGTTTCATTTTTACACAAGCTTGAAACAAGGATAAACTATGCTTGAGTTTGGTTTGCATACCCCCAACATAATGACTCAATTCGAGGTACATGCCCGCAATATTCATTTCATTCACCTATGTAGACTAGTAGTTACTAACAGGTGGATGGAATGAAGGCTCACTTATGAGATCAAGTGAAAGACTCAACTGGGAATTTAGGAGATCTAATCAAAGACTCGAATTAGAAGGGGACTTGTTTCATTTTTTAACGAGCTTGACACAGGAAAAGAACCATGCTCATGACACCTTGTTTCATTTTTTAACGAGCTTGACACAAGTAAGAAATTATGCTCATGACAGCTTGTTTCATTTTTTAATTACCTTGACATAATAAAAGAACCATTCTCATAGGGACATATTTCATTTTTTAGCGAGGTTGACATAGTAAAAGAACTATCCTCATGGTACCTTGATTTTGGCCTATAAGAGGTGATAGCTTCCGAGAGATCTGATCGCACAGGAGAAAAATGCTCTAGAAGGGATACATGTCAAGTGATCTAATGGAAAGGTAAGGTTCTAATTCCCTAGTCCATGATGCACTATATCACTGACTAGATCACCAGTAGATGTGGGCACATAATAAGTTGCCACATAATTAACTTGTGGAGGGGGTCATACCACTTGCATACAAGGACCATTTAGTGAAGATGGTTGATCGAGAGTCAAATTAGGACCAATGAATGAAATTTGACGAATGACCACAATTCTTCCTTCATGCAGGTAAGATATGACATGAAAGAGAGAAGAGAAAAGAACTCCCATGACATAAACATAGTCATGACCGAGGAGTAAATTAAAATCCAAAGGGCCTTGGAAAACTAGCACACTAAGATAGACTATTTTTCCTCCCAAAGAAATAGGAAATTTCATAAGGATTCCTAAGGGTTGACTGGTTCCTTTATTAAAATCTAAGAGACTTTGGGTAATGGGGACAAGCTGCAGAGAACCTAAATCTTTCCAAGTAGATGAGGAAAGAAGACTAATATATGCGCCTTCATCTATGATTGTGCTAGGTACATCTGTATTATAAACCTGTACTGTGACTTGAAAGGGAATATAGGAAGGAAGGTGATATCCTGCCACTCGACTCCAATCAAAGGAAGTGACTAAACTACTTGGAGATGGTGCCATCATAATGGGAGGACTTCTCTCTTGTGTTACAGGAATTGGAGGATCCACCCCCCCATACCATGGGAATAGGAGGATCGCCCCCCTGCACCATGGGAACATGAGGATTTCCCCCTAATTCTTTGGAATTTAAAGAAACCAGAAGAAATTTGATCAACTAAAAGTGAAATTAGATCAATCATTTTTTTTACCAATGGTTGGTCGGAAACAGACTCATGGGATTCACTTTCAGAGAGAGTGGTATTTACCATAGATGAGTTTTGATCAATCACTTGATCAACTAGTGGAGGATCAAGGGAAATTTTTTGACCATTTGGAAGACGAGGTTGAGAAGTGATAAGGATATTCAACATGTTAGAGGCTTCATCCATATAAGGAAAAAGGTGAATAGGATGATGCCCTTCACATAACCTACAGGGAGATTTGATTTTTCCCTTTTTCCCGTGGGCTTTACTATCATTAGTTGAAGGTTTATCATTACCATGATATCCATAGGTCAATGGCAAAGGTCGATGTGAACCCGTGGACCACACTTCTAATATTTTGGGAATACTAGGACATTCTCGAAGAAGGTGGTCACCCTTACAAAGCTTGCATGGGAATTTCACTTTACAAGGTCGATTGGAATATTTTTTAACATTAGTTGCATCTGTAGTAATGGTTGCTTAGTTGGCCCTTTCCTTATTTTTATTATTCTTAATATTCCTTTCGTTCTTCTTTTTATCCACCTAGTTACTTACTTGTAGGCTTTCACTAGATGAAGATGAAGAAGATGAAGAAGACTGAACAAGCGAAGAAGGTAAAGAGTTAACTTTAGGCTCAACCAAAGGTTGACATAGTTCAGGTGGAGGAGAGCCTAGTTGAGGAGCCGTTTGGACATTCAGAACCATTGGGGTAAAAAATAAGCAAATTGGAAAACCAATGGTAAACCTGGGAAGGGACAACTTTTCCATATAGGAAGCACCAACATTTCCAAAAGAAGAGAAAGGACCAAGATTCCTGTCAGAGGGGTTTAATGGTTGGTTGACATGGGAATTATTTCCATTAGTCTCAACCTAAGATCTAGTAAGGAGTATTCCACAGGAAAGATATTTTCCCATGGTCAATTAATTGATTTTATAATTTAACAAAAATAAATAAAAAATGGGTAACTAGGCATAAAGGTTTACCAAGAAACTGTGAACTAAAATATACAACTTCACAAAACAAGGACTTAATGTACGACAAACAATCTCCCTGAATGTTTTGTTCGGTGTATCATGATATACGATGCAGTTGACTTTATTACCTATGGATGGATAGCAACCTATTGGTCACTCCAAAAATATACACGACACTATGTGGAAGTGTCGTATTAGCAGTGTTGTCTAATGCATAACCATTAGATGAGAGCATTCCCATATACTTACCATGCATGGAGCACCTACAATATCCCTAAAAGTACTGGTGAACAATCCTATACACTTCTTTTTGTGGAACAATATTTCACCCCTGGGATACAACATTGTAAAATAATGACAACTCCTGTGTTTAATGACGTGGGAACACATCTCTAGCCTATACCTCTAAATGTTTTTGTTAATGTTCCAAATGCTCCTTAGGTTAATTGAGGTAAATTTTAACTTTGATATTGGATTAAGTTTCATTTTTAAGGCTCAAGGATCGATATCACCGGAACCCACCTATGATGCAAATAATATGCGAAAAAAAGATTCTTTTCATTTTGATGAAAGTTAACTAGTGTAGGGAAAAAAGGTAAACATTGATGAGACAATCAAGTATGCAACAAATAAAGCTTCCTAACTAGAATTTTTGCTTTCACTATTCCAATGCACCTACCAAAAGTAAAATGATTTTTTTTAACTTTTCTTCCCAATGGATGAAAATGCATTTTTCAGCTTTTGACACTAAGAAATGTAATCTATGCTCAATGATAATCCCAAAAATGACTTTTCAATGCAATGTAATCTAATGCAATTTGAAAAGTAAATGTTTAGATGAAAGATAAGAAAATATAACTACCATTTCTTTTATGGTTTTAAAAATAGCTAATAATGCTTTAACCAATAACAAATTATTATTCCTTCCACACGTACAAGAAACAAACAGTAATTTCAGTTGACCCAATAAATATAGACTCAACCAAAATTCACTTTCACTACTTAAAACAAAGGGATGGGATTTTGCAAACCAATAAGAAATCAATAAAAGTAATGGAAAATTATATGCACACAGAGCACGAGAACACTTTAGAGATCAAGACACACTAGACCTTTATGATAAATACCCTAACAATCTCATTTTTTGGACCAATGCTACTTTCATATTGAAAATCCACCCTGATAAGGTGGATCAATGCTAATTTATGGTAAAAACCCGTGTTGCCAATGCAACAATGTGAATTTTTCGGATAAAAAGAACATCGAGGGAGAAAGAATTATGAAAATGAGGAGAAATCCAAATATACATCTAGACTTGACACTCTAAAGAATGTACTACTTAGAATGCAGACCCAAAATGACCCTAAATCATAGATCACAATGAGGTTGGTCAAACTAATCAAAAATACCAAACATAAAAAGGAGGCTTGAAGGGTTACAACCTCCCCAATGTAGTTGCCATTTTATTCTACAGATAATCCTTTCTACAGATAGAAACAATCCGTCTAGTCCTATGGGGGGATCTAGCAATAATCTAGACAAATATGTGTAAACTTTCCTATCTTATACCAGTAAATACAAAGGAGGATAGATGACCTACCTCACTTTGATGCTAATATTCATTGTTGTTGTCCTTGATTCTCTTTCTTCCAAGCTCAGTCTCCTCTTCGCCAATGTGGATGAATACATGAAAGTAAAATCACGTGGAAACAACAAACGCGTACATGGAAAAAATCATTTCAACATAAACCATAGAACAGATCAAGGAGTATTATACTAAATGAGCTATAATCAACACATTTATGGAAAGAAAAAACTTAATGTATTATTAAGAGATAGTAAAGAGAGAATTACAACCACTTTAGGTGAGTTTCCAAGTCCTAGCCTTAACCTTCAAGAACTCCTTTCCCCTTAGCAAAATGGGAAACATTTGGGTATAATTCAGCACTAGGAAGGCAACAAAGCAATATCCAACCAACAACTAACCAAAATTAGATGATAGGGTTTGACTTATAGGGAAGGAGAGGGAGTTGAGGATCCATAATAGGAGGGAGAGGTTCCACATTTCAATGGGAAGATCCATTAAATTGGGATCAAGAACTAGGAATGGGAGGTCTCGCTCTAATCCTCATTCAACTACAACCAACTCGTCATTCTCGAGGCATTTAGTAGGAGAATATTCTCCTTCATTTTAGGAAAAAATACCTGAAGAGGACCAACGTTTACTTTCTTATCAAAAGGGAGGCGGTGAGTGCTATTCACTAGCTAGACAAAAGGTTACCAATGGGATTTTGTCTGCTAAAAGTAGCATTGGACTTGCAAAACAAGGTTTTGGATAATTTCTTCAAAATTTCTTCAAGGAAAGTCTTATTTTTCATTTAGGGATGCTTCTAAACATGTTTGATGGTGAATACATTGTTTTTTACAATTTTTGTCACTTTGTGACACTTGCAACATTGACGACACAAAGTGCAACACTTAGGATATGAGACTGGGAGTGTGACAAAATACTGTGTAACAACCATGTAGCTAGTGTACCCATATGGTGACCTTCTCTACATGCATTGACTTGAAGGAGCACCTACATTCTCCCTCACATCCTGCATAAGTCTCTTAGCTTCCTTGGTCCTTTTTCTTCCTTCTCTAGATGGTTCTGATTGATCGGTTATCTCCACTCTCTACTCCTCAATTTGTGGTTTCTCCATAACTTCTTGTGGTTCCTCCTTTAGAGGTAAAATCTCCTCTTCTAGTTATATGAAGCTTCCTCTCAAGAGATAATTGCATTGCTTTGCCTTCATCAAATTTTACATCCCTTCACAGAACTATCATTCTGAGGGATAGCAAGTACACATGATAGTTGTGGGGAGTTTATGTCTAACCAAAAAATACCCCAATCATGTTGTTTGTTCTAGATTATTCCTTGATTCTTTGCATACATGGAAGTAAACAAAGGCTCCAAAAATCATGAAGTGTGACACATTTGACTTTCTCCTCGAGAAGGACTCCTCCAGTGTAACAATGCCTAGAATCCAATTAGGACTCCAATTCTACAAATATATTGTTGTGTTGCACACCTTGACCCATAAATGAAAATGTAGGCATTGATCATGGAACATCACCCTCGCTACTCCCACAATGTTATGATTCTTTCTCTTAGCCACCCCATTTTTCTATGGGTTTTGGGGTGATGTCAACTCTCGTCGAAGGCTTTCTTTTCACATAAATGTTTAAATTCATTTGACACGTACTCACCTCCATTATCATTCCTGAGAGCCTTCACCTTGTTGCCCATTTATTTCTCAACCAGTGTCTTGATTTCTATTAAATTTGAGAATGTCTCATCCTTCTTCCACATGAAGAAGATCTAACACTTTCATGAGAAGTCATCAATAAAAATGAAATTCTATTTGTGCCTGGAAGTGGATGCTATCAAGAAAGGTCCACAAAAGTGGATCCTTTCCAAGAGTGCATGTGTTTTGTTATCCCGATCATGAAATGTGGATTTTGTGTACTTCCCCAAGGTACATATTGTTGCTCAAGTTCTCCTTTCGAAGGCCTGTGGTTATCTACTAAATGATATTCAAAGTTCCATGATGCAAATGGCCAAGTAATTTATTCCAAATTTCAATGACATCGAGGTTGTGCACCTTCTCCACATTTGTGCTCAATGCAACACAATTCTCCACATATAGCTTGTACAAGTTTTTCACAAGAATCTCAATCTACTTCATCTGTCTCATGGCTATGTGTCTTAGGAATGCCTTTCCTATGCTAAAGAACACATCATAACCACAATCTTCTAACACTACAACAGAGATGAGATTTTACTTTAGTCCGAGAATGAACATGACATCCTTCAACCTGAGGACGAAGAATCACTCCCTCTAAAAGCTGATTGTAAGATTCTCGGTTGCACTATACCTTCCATCATCCACCATATCGATGTACATCTGCAAATATTTTTCCTCCAGGTCACTGAAAAAATATTTATTTCCCGTCGTGTGGAATGATGCACCTGATTCTAAGTACCACATGCTTCCCATCACTGTGCTGACCATGCATGAAATGAGGGTAAATTCAAGCTCAAACTGTGAAGCCAAAGCTTCACTTGTTTCTCCTCCTTAGGTCTTTGTGCTTTCCTTCTTATGTGGACACTTCATGGCATAATGACCTAATTCATGACAATGGAAGCATTTAAGTTTTGAAAAATATTTCTTCTTTCCCCCTTGACTATATTTTGGTTTGGATTGGGATTTGTTTGCTTTTCCCTTCTTCTTCTTTCTAGCTAACACAATTTTTTCTTCATCATTTCCCTTGGATGAAATCCCATCTCCGATATTTGTCCTTATTTCATCCTATATGAAATCAAACCATAAGCACTCCCAACTTGGTAGTTTCTCCCTCCCATTCATCAAATCTTGATAGCTATGCCAAATCTTGGGAAGGCCCAAAAGGGATAAGGTTACGATGTCTGTTTTAGGGACATTATGTTATCTAGGAAATTCCTTCTACAAATAGAAGTGATCCCTCTAGTCCAATGAGTGGATCTAGTAACAACTGAAACAAATACATGCAAAACTCTTCTAGTTTAAGTTAGAATGAGATGAGAGAGGATAGATGGCCTACCTCACTCCTATGCAGTATCTTTTCAATGTCGATAAGGATCTCCTCTCTTCCAATCTTGATCCTTTCTATTATGTTTTGAATGAATACCTACAAGAGAGATCAAACAAGGAAAACAAAGGAAAAACATAACATATTCATTCTAATGTAAAGCATACGATAGATCAAGGAGCATCATACTAAGAAAGTAGTCATTTACATGCTTATGGAAAGTAAACATGCATTGTATTAATAATAAACACATGAGGTAAGCATACAACCATTGCCTTAATGTTGGAAGCCTCCTTTTGGATGGGTTTCCAAGTCCAAGCCAAGAATTCTCAAGCTCTCCTTTTTCCTTCACAAATTATTAGAAATTAGGCACAATTTAGTAGCAACGTGACTAATCTAGTCCAACCAACCACTTGAGGCTATATGGGAATGTATTTATATGGAAGGATAGGGAGTTAGGGATCCACAAAAGGGGAAATAATGTCAACATATTAATGGTAAGATCCCTAAATGTAGGATCAAGGACACAAAATGGGAGAAATCGACCATATCCTTATTCAACAATAACCATCTCATTGTTCTCGAGGTTTGTAGTAAGAGAATCTTATGCTCCCTTTTTGGAGAAACTACCTAAAGAGGATTGGTATGGATTTTCCTATCCCATGTCTGTTGCTAGCGCTAGTTACTAGTTTGACCAAAGGGTACCAGCATAGTTTTTCCTGCTAAAAATAACATTGGGCTTGCAAATAGGGTTTTTTTGACAAGCTCTTCTAGAATTACTTCAAGGAATTTCTTCTTCTTCTTTTCAGGATGCTATGATCAATGTTTTTCATGGTGAATTCATTGACAAATTTTGTCACTTTGTGACATTTTGGGCAAAGTTTGACAGTTCAAGGTATGAGATGTGGAGTGTGACAAATTAATGCATAACACGTTAACACCAACCCCGCCAAGTTCATCACAACACTTTGTAAACTTTCTAAGATACTGCGGAATTGTGTCATTCTTTTGCAACTTGATACTTAGAAGTTTATCATTAAGCACCAGCTTCTTGTGGTCACTACTATGCTCGAACATTTTTCAGTGATTTCCACATCGCAAAAAATGTTTCTTTTCTATGGAGATTTGAGAAATTATGATTCTGTACTACCTCCAAGATTATTCTCCTTGGCTACATCTTTCTCCCACTAGGCAAGGTTTTGGGCATCAAATGCTTGTGGTTTTGCAACATTTGTCTTGATGTATTCTAACAATCCATGTCATCCAATACTGCCTCTATGTGGTCCTTACATGCAACAAAATTAGAGGTGCCTTCCAAGACATACTCTAGCCTTGGTCCATTGAAGGTCTTCTTCTCAGCTCTCGAGAAATCTCACTACTTTAATCTTCAAATTTGAACCTCTAAGAAACAACTTCAAAATTTTTGCTCTATTGTGAATCGAACTCTAATCCCAGGTGGCAATTAGGTTGTATATTTTCATATTTTCATGAATTTTTAATCAAAATCACATGACACAAACCTACACTACTTCTCTGCGGACATTATTTCACAATTTAGAATAGAAATCTCAGACCTACAAGAATGCATAACACACATGCAATAATTATTTTTATCTGGGGAAATAATCTACTAAAAACCCCAATGCCTCTTGCATTAATCAAATGAATAGAGATGTATTACAATTTCTTTTCTCAACTGAGCTCACCTTGCAAGTGCATAATCTTTCTCTCTACTCACTGAAGGTCACTGACCCAGACTTAGTAAAAAATATCCTCAGCTTGAGATCTTATTTCCTTTATATGTTCCTTTAGGAATTCTCCCCTATTATTTAGGAAAATCCTCTAATTGAATTACACAATTCCTTAGGTTGGTCATCTGACTACATGCAACACCTGTACACTCAAGACTAGTCTACAACTGATGTTACATTGCCTTCTATAACTTTAACCCAATAGTTTCTTTTGTAGCTTTGACCCCATTAACTTTCCATCAATTTGACTTTCCCAACAACTTTCCAGCACTTTGACTTTCCCAACAATTTTCTAGAAACTCAACTTTCCCAAAAAACTTTAGCAACCATAACACAAGAGAGAGAGAGAGATCCAAAGCTTCGATCTTGATTTTATTCTTCTTATACTTGATTTTGTTCCTTTTCCAACTTCTTTCTTTATGAGATCAAACTTTCTTTTTTTGTGTCCAAATGAGGTTGAGTTCCTTTTTATATATAGGCTTTCCAGGGGTATGAATTTCTTCCTTCAGATTGACTTGCTTAAGGCACCATGACAAGGTCTTAGAGGCTCTTTGACTTTATTTTGACTCAAATGAAATTTTCTTTACAATATGTAACATGCCCAAAAGGGTCTTCCATACATGGCAATGACCCTTGTGACTTTTTGACTCAGTCAAAAGCCTTAGAAGCACTAAATGGGTGCCTGACCTATAAAATAAATTTCCCTTGAGCATGAAAACCATGCCTCAAGAATGAATATAATAAATTTCCTTTTATCTTTACATCAAATATATAAAATCATCATTAATATGTCATTGTGCAGACTGAACCTAGTTACATATTTCAACACTCCCTCTTAACTAAGAAGGCATTCATAATCCATACAAGGTAATTGGACATTCTCAAACTAAAGAATTCTCATAACGAAAGTTGGATTGGTAAGCCATCTCATAAGCTACCTCCTTAGCTTATGCTAGAGAATCTTATCATACCAACCAACATTGTCACATAGCAAGGCCTTGACTAACAATTCTATCTCTCCACAATATCGTGGCACAATTATGGTGAGACCAATGACTGATAAAAACCATCATCATTATCTATTAAGGCACATACCACGCCTGGGTGTTCACAAGGTACACCCTTTTAGGACAAATCCTATCTTGGAATAACACATCCTCAAGGAATTTCCTCTTTAACTACTCTTACCTATTGGATTCCCTACCACATCCTCAAAGAGTATCGAAATCAATCTTTGATTCTTACTGAATTCTCCATTCTTTCTTCATAACATGAAGAAAATAATTATGTGTATATCTCTGCGCATGGCCTTCACTAAGACTTACAACAGTAAGTCCTAGTCTAGTGCATTAGTCTAGTGCATGACACATGAAGTAGAGAACCATATCTGTCACTCCCTCGTAACTAGGGAGGACAAACTCATTCCTATAAAAGGAATATTTAAAGCTCCCTCTTAACTTGGGACTTGCTTAATCTCCATCTCAATTAGGGACTTGTTTCCAACAACAATGCTTTGGTGGAGATTATGGTACTATCAACTACTTGTATGTCCCTTCCTTTCGATGTGATGAATTTCAAATTGTTCATCATGAAGCCTTTATCTTGTAAGGAATCATCCATCCATCACTTTCCTTCAATGAACCATAGGGTTTAACCAATAGTCATGTTATCCTTCTTTTCCTTCGAAATAGATCTTTTGTCGACACCTAGCTTTCCTTCATACAACTACCTCTTCTAGGTCATGTTTATTTTAGTACATTCCATCCATTCTCAGTTGTAGCTGACATATACAAATTTCTTTTGGTAGCCCTATTTCAACCCAATCAGATGTTGTTCAAAAATAAAAATGAGCATAAATAAAAGTTACCTTTTATGATGGTCTTTCATCATGACATCTTCTTATTTGCAACATTGACATCTTTCAAATTCATAAACACATCTCCAAGACATTCAAATATCAAGGGTCTCGTATATTTACAGTTCTTATCAAAGTTTTCATTCCTTCTCGATTTGAATCTTTGTTAGCTTATTGTTTCTCTTCTAATCATCTCCCTTCATGCTTCAGTCTCATTAGCACTATTGCCTCGTAATCCTAAGTTTTGTCTTAGGCTTTGTCACAAGTTTGAAGCTCATGAATGTTGTTTTAGGGAAGAGGAAACCCGTAAATGTTGCATCATTAGGCGTGATGTGAGAAAATTTGGATGCTCATATGAGTGTTCAAGAGTTGAATTCCTAGCTAGAATATCTCATTGGAAATCCTTTTAAGGCCTATGAAACTACTATTACCACTCAACTTAACCTAGTTTGGATGGGGTTCATTGGCTATCATGGCTACCAAGATAAGTATTTGTGTCAAAAATATTTCATATGAATCTATTTCATAAATTGTGTCAGCCTTATTTTGGAAAGAGTTTACATTTGCACGCAAGAATAATATATTTTGCATGGGTCTTCTTTGGAAGGTTTATATATTTTTATGCATTAAAAAATTAACTATTGTGCACTTGAGTTCTTGAAAATAAGTATTTTCTTTTTCATCCAATAAAAGTATCTATTATACGTTTGTTTTTTTGAAAAGAATTACATGCTTGCATGCACGAAGGAGTAGGTCATGCATGAAGGAGTAGGTATTATGCATTTAGTTTCTTGTAAAGAAATATGTGTTCTTGCAAGTATGGAAAGAAAAAATATTATTATTTCTTTGGGAAAAGAATACATGTAGAGGTGCACAAAACAATAGTCATGATGTTGGTTCCCTGGAAGAGAATAGATGCTTTGAAATAAAAAGTTGTTTTGTGCTTGGTTATATATATATATATATATGGTGTTCTTACATGAAAGAAATATACCTACATGACTAATAACTATTATACTAAATTCTTGGAAAGGAATTTTTGCATATAAATAATAATTATTACATAAGTTCAAGAAAAAATAAACGTGTTTAAATGTTCTAAGTCTTTAAAAAAATATATTATTAGAAAAAAAATCCACGTTTCTTGTGTGCATGAGCATAGGTTAAATATAATTATTTTCTTAAAAGGATTTGTTATGAAATTATGGGAATGTATTTATGGATTTTGTGTGCATAATAACTAAATTATCGAAATTGTTTTACTTGAAAAATGTTAAATGGGAACCTTGCGCAACCAAATAATAACTATTTTCCTAGATCCCTAGAAAAAGAAATGTGTATTTACATACACAAAAGATTAGTTCATTGTGTTAAATCTATTTATGCGCAAAATAATAATAGATATTTTGAAAAAAGGAATAAGATTCTTTATGCATAGAGACATTAATTGTTGTGTTAATTTCCTCCTTGAAAACAAAAATGTGTTGCATGAATGCAAATAATAGTTGACTGAAATAGATTTCTTGGAAAGAAATGCACTTTACATGCATGGAAAGTAAAACTTTTGAGATAGATTTTTTGGG
>APFE031596692.1:10062-34657 GCA_000404065.3 Pinus taeda | reverse complement strand
TTAATGAAATAGACAGAAGTCATTCCAATAACCCTTTCCTAGGAGAAACTCAAAATTAGGGCTTGCTTGCTTTGTAAGCTAGGTGTAGGGTTCTCTAGGAGGGTTTGATGAGGTTTTGATGGCTAGGCTTAGGGAATATGACTTGCAATGGAGCTTCCTAATCCTCAATACCCTTATGGAACTTGGTTTCCCAAATGATTTTTGAAAAACTAGCTTCCATAGGAAATGGGACCACACGAGACCAAGTGGATCCAGAATTAGGTCAAGGGGATGGAATTGATCAACCAAGGGTGTGCTTGACCTAATTGAGGGGGAGAAAAGGATTGAATGAGAAATTTTCTTTGAATTTGATGCAATAATCCCAATGAGGTTTCTAGCCGAAGGAAACCTAGGGAAAGAAACGGTCCTCGAGCTAGGGCTTGCAATATCTCTGCTGTTGTGGAGGCCCATGGCTCTCTACACACATCCTACATGTGCCAATGTAGTCCTCTAGAGGGTCAGGACCCCGTGTAGGGAGACCAAACCCAAATGGAGACCATCTGCAATCCTGCATAAGATCCAATGCGTCCCCATGCCTTCCAGCATACCAAGTCATTAAATAAATTAAGTAAAAGAGTTTATAAACCATGGAAAACAAGTGGGCACTTCATAACGGTATGCCCTTCCATAGTGGCCTTTGGCATGTGTTAATGTCTCCAAGGTCCAAGTGGGGTTAACTAAGCATCCTATTAGGTGGTTTCTACTTCTAAAGAGGGTGGTATGTTCATGGTACATCCTTCAAATGGTGACATGTGGCACAATCAACTAGTTGGTGGCTGCAAGGGGTTGCTAGTTGTTGGTTGAGGACCATCTTGGTGAAAAAATTCTCCTAGAGATATCACCCACAAAATGGTGGGTAACATCTAGCTCCAACTAGGACGTGATCTATCGAATAGTGGGCAAAGCTACGCGAATGGGAGGTCATGAGAACACCAACAATCACTTGGTACACCGTAGACCTGTTACCTACACATATCAAAAACTAAACCCATGGGGCAACATGTTTGTATGGTGTCTTATGATCACCCATGCTTAATGTTAGGCCGTAAAATCAACAAATAATAAAACATGCAAATTTTAATCTAAGTGCAGCTAATCTACCATGAAAAATATCATATGATATTAGTTCTATTGCAAAAATCAGCATGCAATGCATCCTATCCTAACATGTATATAGTAAGGCCAATACTAAGTGTAATCTTAAAGCCAGGGCAACCAACATATCATCATATCACTATACATATGCCTACCAATATGATTACTCATGAAGCAAAGACTGAAGCGAATGCGGACATAATCACATGGAGGGTGAAGTGGGTGGGAGGTGGGAAAGCATGATCTCCATTTAATGTAAAAGGAAGCCCTGCAAGAAGGGGGATGGGTCAATCTAGAAGTGTGGTGCTTTCCCTCTAAGCACATAATGATGGAACGAAGGATCACTCTCAAGAACTCCTTATCACAATCATTGCTTATAATATTATGCTTTGTTGATGTCACAAGGTCGTGTTGAGAAGGGAGCGAAGGGGGAGGGACAGAAGGAGTGCAACAAGTAGGCTGCTCATGGTGATGGTCACATTAGAGAGGGGGGATCATGAAGTGATCAAAACCCTGAGGGTGCGTCCAAGGAGGTAAAGTATAATCAATGAGGGGCTCTTCCTTGACACTATACTCGGAAGGGGGAAAGGGAGCACGATCCCTTGAGATCACATGACAAGGGGTGAGGGAATCATTTGCTGAAGACTCAAGATGATGAACAATAGAAAAGGGCAAAGGAGAAGGTGAAGTCTCAACGAGATCCTTTTCCTGAGAATCCAACTCTAGAGGCTCAAGTGATTTGAACATACTCTCGGAATCATAAGGAAGGTAGGTATAAGCAAGGGCCTTATCAATCCTATCATTGTTGGTATCAAAGAGAGGGTCTTCCCAAAAAGGAGAATCAGTCATCTCCAATTGCTCCTTTCCATGCAAGGGAAAATGATAATTCTCCTTCCCAAGGGTATCGATGGATATGTCCTCATAAATAATGCCCGATAGAAAGGCAGGACCACTCTCAACCTCATCCTCCTTGTTGGTGTCATAAATGGGAGCACATTCATATTGAGGACCAACAATTTCCCATTTCTCTTTTTCAATATGGAAATAATCTTCAATGTCATCTTCTAAGAGGCTAATGGGATCACCTTCCTCAAGGTTCTCAAAAGGAGAATCATCGAGAGTAATATCCTCGAGAAAGGTAAGGTTGGTCTTAACTTCATCCTTCCCAACACGTGTTCTCAAAATCATCCTTTTCGTCATGTGGACCTAAGGAGGGCTCGCCTTCTTGGTCATTACTTAGATTCTCAATGTCTTGATGATGGTCAATGAAGGCTTCCTCTTGGATGCTTAATGTCGGGCATACCTGAAAATGTCTAAGAAATCCATCAACGAACTCCTCAATAGATCAGATGCTCTTAGGTTCATGATCATGCAGCCATGAGTTATGACCACCGAGGGATCCCATGAACAACGACATAAGGACATATTGGTGAAAAACCTCCTCTTTTGAAGCATGTGCATTAAATATTTCTACATGGTCAATTATGGAGAGTCGATCACCATCAAACACGGGCTCCCCACGTACCGTCCTTCCCGTGACGTGATTAGGGTGCCCATGGATTCTAGCAATGTCCAGAGTGGAAAATTTATCAAAGAAAGACAACCTATTTAAGATATACATGAGAAATATGTAGGAGTCTCCAGGGTGAACTTAAAGATGTCTAGAAAAATGCTTGCTTCACCCTACAAGCATCGACCTTAAAGTTCAATGAAGAACCAGGGCGTCGTTCTTCCAATGGAGTTGCCAATAATGTTATGTCAATATGTCATACGGGGAACAAAAGACATGTTTCGTGTCCCCGACAACGGTGCCAAAATGTTACCATTCAAACTAGCAGGGGTCCTAAAAGGGGATCCTAGAGGTACCACATCTAGGTCAAGGGCAACAATGGAGCTTTAGCCCACTGTCACCTCAGTTAAGGCTCCCTACTCGATATGTAAGGAATCACCTATGAAGAGGTGATCAATGAAATAGACAGGAAGTCATTCCAATAACCCTTTCCTAGGAGAAACTCAAAATTAGGGTTTGCTTGCTTTGTAATCAAGATGTAGGGTTCTCTAGGAGGGGTTGATGAGGTTTTGACAGCTAGGCCTAGGGAATATGACTTGCAATGGAGCTTCCTAATCCTCAAAACCCTTATGGAACTTGGTTTCCCAAGTGATCTTTGAAGAACTAGCTTCGATAGGAAATGGGACCAAGTGGATCCAAAATTAGGTCAAGGTGATGGAATTGATCAACCAAGGGTGCGCTTGACCTAATTGAGGGGGAGAAAGGGATTGAATGAAAAATTTTCTTTGAATTTGATGCAATAATCCCAATGAGGTCACTAGCCAAAGGAAACCTAGGGCAAGAAACGTTCCTCGAGCTACGACTTGCAATATCTCAAGATCCCACTATCAGATTTGATTCAAATTTGGAGGGCCTCTAGAGAAAACTCTAGCATCGTTGTGGACCAAAAATCGAAGTAATTAGATTGCTAGATTATAATATAAGTGATGCCCTAGGTGACCTATGCAGGCTAGGCCTATAAAGAAAGAGAAAGGTGAAGAAAAATATTCTTTAAAGTGATCACCAGTGGAAGACCAGTGCCTTGCTCTTTGGGAGAGATGGAGTCATGGATAAATTATTGTTTGGCTTGATTTCTACTTGTCAAGGGGGCCTAAAAGACAACTTCATGGGGCATTAGGGCTTAATGGAAGTAGCTTCAAGGTCATTTATACTTCATTCAACGATATTTGGTGACTTATCAAGACAAGGATGTCTCTAGGAACATGTATTCATTCAAACATGGCCCAATCATTATACAACGTTATTTAGAGATTCAATTTCCACAATTTCGTTCCAAGAAAAGCAACAAATTAACCCTAGAATAGCGAAAATCCCAATATCATGTATGCAGCAATATAAGGGATAAAAATTTCATTAACATAGTACTTACATGTAAGAAGAATATATCCAATCACCACGATATGCCAATCATAGAAGCTCCAAGACAGAAGAATAACCATACATCGAAATTCATCCATTCATCCAAAAATCTCCTCCTCCAAAGAAATGCGAAATTCTCACAAGAGCTAATGATCAATCCAAGTGATGATGCTAAAATGAAATCACATTACTTGTATTTATACACCTCCTAATGAATTTGATTTGCCTAATGAGGCCTAATTGAGGCCCTAAAATAAAATAATGTACAAGATAACTAACTTTTGGTGACATGCCCACCAAACTAGCTCAAAATGAAAAGAATAAGCCTCTCAAGAGGTCGAATGATCAATAATACATGTCATTGGGCCTTAGGGGAGGCCTAATGAAGTCGATAGGTGCCACAATGTGAAAAGGACTCCCAAAAGCAGTGGACAAGTTGTTTACCCCTTGTTCTCCATGTAATAAACTTGTGGTGCTCCCAAATGGATGCAGGGGCACACAAGTGTCCTCATGGGTCTCCAACAAATCGAAGATGTTTGTAGATCGTTTGCAAGGGCTGGGATGATGGTAAAGTGATGCCACATCATCGTGGCTCTGCCCATGTGCTAAATGTTTTTGTCTCGACCATCTTTTGCATTTTGTGGTACAATTTCCAATTGAATGTGCCCAATTATGCTTTTACTTCTTTTTTTTCAGCTGCATCAACCCCCGAGGCATCGTTCCAAGCCTGACCCAAGGTGTGGGCAAAGGGAAGGGGAGGCTAACACTATGTGGACCCAGTGGAGGAATATGGACCCAAGAGGGAGAAATGATGAATGGGGTTATAATGAGAAGAGGGGAAGTGATGTATGTGGATGAGAGAGCGAGACCACACAACAAAAATCGAGGTTTCCCATGAAGTACCATCCCAAGAGCCCAACGGTCAGTAAAAGAGATCCCACGGGACTAGGGTCCAAGGGTAACATCCAAAAGAGGTCTAGGGGACAAGAGCACAGACCTAACCCACTCTTTCCACCGAATTCCCCCATTAATTCATGCCCAAAAGTCTCCATGATAAGTAAACTACAATACTCAATTACCAAATGACAAGGCATACCTTTAGGTTCAGCAAGCCCACCTTCAAACATATGATCATGTCAGATGGGTGAGGGACCACATGGCTTGCTTAGGTGGTAGAGAAGTGGCGCAACGAGCTAGTAGGTGGTTGCAAGGGGTTGTTGGTTTTCAGCTGAGGACCATCTTGGGGAAATTTTTTCTCCTAGGGATATCACCAACAAAATGGTGGGTAACAAGGCCAAAGGAAAGTTTTCTAGATCCGACGAGTACATTGCAGAGAGGCGTAGATAGTGTTACGAATAAAATATATATAAATAATATAAATATAAGTAACGAGGATAATTGTAATAATGATTAGTTAATAATAATCATTGGTTAGGTTGAAGAGGCATGTCTTAAATAGGACATGACTCTCCATGAAGAGACACTTGCTTGGTATATAAGCAAGCCTCTCGTTCTCATTGTAAATCATTCTTATTCATATTTAATATATAATATTTGTATCCTCATGGATAACTTTATATTCCAAGTCTTCTGGAGTAATTAATTTATAGAAGGAACTTTGTTCGCTTCATTGGTATCAGAGCAGTCGACCCTTTGGCCGCTTCACTACTACACAAAGCTCGTTCTCCGGTCATCGGCCCTTGGCCATCAATCGTCATCAACCTTGTTGCTATCATAATTGAAGCGTTTTGCTACACGTTGGGAGACTCTCCATTTTTCAGGTCTTTGGCCACTTGATAAAAATATATATAGATATATATAAAAGAAAGTACACTTAAAAAAAAGATTATAGAAATTATATATAAAAAAAGGAAGGTAAGAAATTATCAGCCTACGTAGGTTGAACACAACATAGCTAGATTTTGCAGGTGGCCGACAGTTTCGTAATCTACAACGCCGGCCAGCTGTCCCGATCGATTTTCCTTGCTGCATAAGGCCGCTATCGCAATTCATCCGCTACCCACTGCTCGTACAAACCGCCTTCTCCTTGAAATTATTTCCGCTGAGTCAAATCTATCGTAGATGGACGCCTCATATCCACCTAATGCTGGGTCATCCAACCCCTAGACCAGTGATCTACTACCTCTTCCATTTACTTGCCGCAAAAAAAAGAAAAAAAGAAACTAAAATTGTTCCCAATGGCCTCTCTCTAGTGTCCCTGCTCCTCAGTGATCTCAACCCACGTTGCGGCCAAAACAAAATCCGCTAACCACCGCTGCTGCATCAATTGTACCCATTCGGCTTTATCTCCACCTTGATTCGTGGTTGTCATCAAAAATCCAAATTCCCTTAGGGCGTCTGCCATATCTTCGTGCGTTGCCATCTTTGTGTATTGTTCGCATATCCGCTATAGTCGCTTTCGACAAACAAACAATAGCTGTCATTTGCATCAAAGTCATCAGGTTTTCTGTGGCACGCACATACTAAAACACGACTCCCCACAGTCGGTGTTATCCTTCCTCCCTACTGCAGCCACTCCCAACCAACCTTCACATCCACACCTCTGCCATTCCGCTTCCACCCGCAATGCCATTCCATTGTTGTCCCTGCATCACTATCTGCATTCCCCACAACATTAATCCACGCTGCCCTTGCGTCACTGTTTCGCCATCTAACCGCTGTTGAGACTCCCTTCACACTGCATATCCCCTCGCTTCTCCTCAAGTACATCCACTGCTTCCCTTGCACCGCACGCTTCTTCCGTTGCTCTGCCCATCTTCCACGTTGTCTGCCACCCACGCCCCCATTGTTCTTCTCTCTCACCAAAAAGTTGTGCCAGTCAAACGTCGTGTCCCTTGAGTCCCTTGAGAAATCAAAGCGGTTCATAATAATAAACTATTAGCTGTATATATATATATATATATATAATATAATATATATATTATATATATGTATGTATTTAAAATAGGGACATACAACAGTGCCAAAGTCCATACATCAACCAACTACGAGAACCATCACATTTCTTGGTACCATCGCATCCATACAATGTTGATATTAATCCACAAATTAATCCTTTTAATTAACAATTTAATATATTACATTTCAAGTCAATCTGGAAAAAGTTAAAGGAAGAATTAAATTAAAGTTTTTAAAGGTTGACCTTAGGTATTCAAAAATAAAATAAAATTACTTGACATATATATCAAGGTTATATAAGGTGGGGTGTTAAAAAGTGGAAGGAAGTTGCATATGAAGTGAAGGAACTTCATATTCGTATTAATATATATATCATATCATTAAAAAATATTACACTACATAAAGTGTAATAGATTAAGGAAAGTATCAAGGTATTTAACAAAAAAAAAATCGAGTAATATATATATATATATATATATATATATATATATATATATATATAATATAAAAGAAAAAACAAAGAAAAAATAGAATAAAAAATTATTGGGAAAAAAAAGGGGAGATAAAAGAAGTGAAAAAAATATGGAATCTCTAAGTAATGAACAAAAACAATTCCAAAGAGATATAGAACAATTAATCACAATACTTAAGCAACAACATGCTGAGGAAAGAAAGAGAATGGAATCTCTAGTCCAAGTTGAACGTCCATCATCACTCCCACAGAGTGATGTAATCCAGCATACCGAGGAAGTGCAACTAAAAGATCAAGGGAATGGCAAAATAGCCAAAAGTCAACAAAACAAGAAAACGTCAGAACACGAACATAAAGATCTTGTGGATAAGCATTACAAAGAAATAATGGAAAAGGATGAAAAAATTTCTCATCTCAAGGACCACGTCGAAAAATTACTAGCGCAAGTGAAGAAGACTAAGGTCACAAAAAAGGAACTCAAGAAGCACTTATCAAAACAAGAAGAGGAAACTTTGCGTTTAAAGAACCTTAATAAAAATTTATTAGAACAAATCAAAGATCTAAAAGATGAAAATCTTAAATTTCAAAACACTGAAAATAAAGTTGATAAATCAGAAATCAAACAACTTTTATGTCTAAGAAACCATAATCAAAGCCTACTCACTCAAATTAAGAAACTTAAGGAGGATAAGAAAGCATTAAAAGACAAGCTGGAACAATTCACTCAAGAAGAAGTATCGAAATCTCCAGTTGCAACAGTTCAAGTTGAAAATAAGGGAACAAATACCGATCCAATGAATATGACAACTCAAGAAGACAGGTTAGTTGAAGAAACGACGCACTTAGATGTTGCAATTCAGACAATGAACATCCCCAGTGAATGTTTCATAACCAACTCAACAACATCTTCGCCAAAAGAAAATATAAAAATTGTCGCATGCCCAATAAGGGAAAATCAAACCAAAAAAGTTCTCTATCGGCATCCGAATCATGAGAATAGACAAATCAACCACGCTATGTATCGGGACCATTCAGAACCGAAACAACAAACTGATGTTCCAGATAATAGTGATGTAATCTCAATCCAGTTTTATGCTAACAAGTCGTTACAAAATTCCAGTGATCAGAGTACTACACAGAAGATTAATCTAGGATGGTCTGATCCCTTCTTAGTGTGACAATTTTGTTTGTCACTTAGAAGATCATATCAGCTTGTATTGACGAAAATGACTGTTCTGACACAGAAAAACATTCGAAGCCGAAAAAGAGATCAAGCCTTTTTCATTAACAAGCTTTGAGGACAAAGCTTTTTGAGGAAGAAGGCAATGTTACGAATAAAATATATATAAATAATATAAATATAAGTAACGAGGATAATTGTACTAATGATTAGTTAATAATAATCAATAGTTAGGTTGAAGAGGCATGTCTAAATAGGACATGACTCTCCATGAAGAGACACTTGCTTGGTATATAAGCAAGTTGAAGCGAACAAAGTTCCTAACATAAATTAATTACTCCAGAAGACTTGGAATATAAATTTATCCATAAGGATACACATATTATATATTAAATATGAATAAGAATGATTTAGAATGAGAATAAGAGGCTTGCTTATATACCAAGCAATTGTCTCTTCATGGAGAGTCATGTCCTATTTAGACATGCCTCTTCTGTCGAAATTTGGTACCGGAGGACAGGTGGTTCCCTTAGGCTTTGATCTTTGGCCTAGGGAAAAGTGTCCAAAAGATTTTAATTTTTCTCCTAAAGTGACTTTATAATTTTTATAAAGTTAAATCTAATTTAAAAGTGACTTTAAGTGATAAAGTTACTGAGTCTAATTTTAAAGTGACTTTTATAAAGTCAATGTAAAATTAGAAAGGAAAAGTGACTTTGGAAATAAATGACTAAGTGGGTCTTTATTAAAGTGGGGTGAATTAAAAAGTAGAAAGTGAGATTTAAATGTGCATTTAATCTCAGCCATTGATCTAAATCTATTTCAGCCATTGGATTTAGAGATCACCCAAAAGTCACTTTGATCACCCAAAAGTCATTTGGAGTTATATTAGAGGAAAAGATCATTCATTCTTTCATGAGCAGATTGGGAGAAGGAGAGCAAGAGAGCAAGGGAGATTTCTGGACAAGAAGGAGAAAGAGGCAGCAGTTTGGCACACATACCAGGCAGCTCTTCAGCAAAATCAGAACATCAGAAAGACAAGCAGAACAGCAGTAAGAACAAGCAGAAAAAGCTGATTTTTTGCTGAAAACTGAGAAGTTTCCAGGTGGTCTGTTGGGCTGAAAACGGATAAGTTTGCTTGCCGAAAAAAAAAAATTATTTTGCTGTAATTTTTGCTGAAATTTTCTTGCTGTAAAAAGACATTTTTCAGAAATAAAGAAGAGCTCTCAAACTGGTTTTCCCCAAGAGTTGTAGGGGGTTTTTCAAGGGTCACGTTGACCAAAAATATCAGTGTTTTAATGTGTTTTAATGGCTGTTTATTACTGCTGATTTTTATTTCTGCAATTTCCAGCATTCTGTAAATTTTCCAGAATTTGTGTTTTTAGCAAATTTATTTTTTCAGCTTGTTGAATGTATGGTTATGGGAAAGGGCATTTAACTACATGGGAGAAATAAGGAGAAACTGAAAACCAGGGTGGGAAAACAGAAATTTTAACAATAAGTCCTTTTACTTTTTTTAAAAAATATTTCTTATCATTTTTAAATTTTTTAATTTGAGTGATTAGACTCTAATTATGCTTTTTGAGACGTATAAGTTCTTCATTTTCTTAGTCAACTTTATTATGACATTCAAGCTTCTCATATTTTAAACACTTTATTTGGTCTAATAATATTTAGTTAAGGTTCTTTAAATGTAAATTTTCCACTTCTTGTCCCAATAGGTGTGTCATCAGTTCTTTCTTGGTAACCTTAGCCATTTTTACTTATGCGAGTAATTTTTCGTTATGGTCTCTGAGGCATGAAATTTCTTTACCCTTTTTTATTATTTCCATGTAATGCATATCCTTTATATCTTTATGTTTATGTAGTGTAACTTTCTTGTTTTGTTGAAGTTTGGTTATTTTGTCTTCTAAAATCTTAATATGTGAATTCTCTTAATCTTCCAACTACGATTTCTTGATATACAAAATTACATCATATTTTTAGGAGCAATTTTGGGTGTTCAACTTACAACTTTGATTATATTTTCGTAGAAATAACTCGAAATTTGCAACTAGTAATGAATTCAGACTCAAAAAAATAGACACAGATTTCTTATACTAAATTTTGTGGAAGGGAAAACATACAATAGAAACACATGCAATCATTCAATCATAATGAACACAATATTTTTACTAGGGAACCCAACTAGGAAAAACCCCTCCTTTATTTGTATTACATAAGATGAGACAATGATCAATTGCAACGACAACTTCAATCATTGAAGCTCAACCTACATTGCAATACTAGTATTCGCCACCTGAGTCTGCTCTGGTCGATACTTAGGCAAAATAGGCCTCCTATTTGCTTATGCAATTCCTTCTCCTAAAGAATAGGAATAGACCTTATTTATTTGCACAATCCCAAGATAATTCCTCACCTGTTACATGCAAACTTATGTGCACACTCAATAGTATACAATAATAAATATAATAATGCCTTTTCCATCCAATCAATTAGGCAATTCTATTTCCATGCATAAATAGGTATATTTTTAGTAAATTGACTAGTTAATTGAGATATTGGTGAGTTAACAACAATTACAACTACTCAATTGAAATCATACTAACTCTATTCATGACTAAAGCTTAGATAATTGAGTTTCATTATATATAACTCCACTAGATTACTATATTTTAGAAGTAAACCCATGCACAACTCTACTTTTTACCCACAAACTTGAATTGACTCACTTAACTAAGTGACTTTACCATGTCACTCCTGCTAACTACAACTCAAGTCATCATGCTGATGTGGAAATTCAAATTTCTCCATTCGACTAAGACACAAGTAAAATGAATCATTTTCTTGCTACAATTTGACATGCCCTCTTAGAAAGAAAAGGGTTATGAACAACCCATATCCTGCTCCTCTATAGGAATGTACTATAGCACAACTAACACTCCCTCTCACTATTTTTGTCGCTACTACAACAAATGCACCTGAGAAACATCCAAAATATTAAATCAATTGTGTCTTTGTATTGCAATTGTCTCCTCAGTCTTTGACTTCTACTAGCCTCTATATTATCACTCAAAATCTAACTACATCAACTGGCATTGATCCTTTTGCTACTAAATATTGTGGGCCCCTATAGAAAGGGTTATGTTATATGAGAAGAGTTTATTGAAAGTGTTGCTACTCTCCTATGGACCCTACCCAAATCTTAGCAACTTTGGGACTAAGGCTCTACATTGCCCTACCTCACTCTTGGAGGTATAAAGACATGCATGGTGAAATCTGCCTCGAGTTTGTAGATATTTTTAAATCAAACACCAGTTTGTTTTACTTATTGAGTAGCAACATGCTTCATATAATATTCTCTCTTACTAAAAACCACATCATATTCTTTGTCTTCAAGTAAAACTACAAAAACTAGATTTTTCTTCAAACCAGGCATAAACATTACATCCTTCTAGGTGAAGATGAGAGCCTGACTCCCTCTTAAAGGTGATAGTGTCAATCCCTTTGGTACTATAAATTCTATCATCTCCAAGCTCTATGTGTAATTGTAGGTCCTTCTCCTCTAAGCTGCTGAAGAACTCCTTATTTCTTGTCATATGAATTGAAGCACCAGAGTCTAGGTACCATTCACTCCCTCTTATTGTGTTTGTAATGAAAGAAATGAGTGTGAAATCCAGCTTGAATTGTGACATCATAGCATCTCCTCTTGCGGTTTCTGCAGGTTCCTTATTGGATTTCTTTTGTGGACACTTGGTTACATAGTTTCCATACTCATGATAGTGAAAGCATTTCACTTTACAGAGGCCTTTCTTCATGCCATTATTCTAGCTAGATTTTTTGCCTCACCTTGGTCCTTATTTCCTTTGGCATTATTTCCTTTTCCAACTACAACATAGTCCTCTTCCTCATAAGATCTAGAGGAGATTCTATCTCCAATGTTTCTTGTAATCTCCTCCTCCACCAAATCATACCAAAGTCTCTCCTAATTTGGGAGCTTGTATCTTCCATTAACTGAATCCTAATAGTTATTCCAGGACATCAAAAGACCAAGGAGTGATAAGCTCACAAGATAATATGGTGGCACTGTCTATCCTACTCCTCCAAGTCCATCTCTAACCAGAGTGAATCTGGATAGGTACTGAAAAAATGTTTCATTTTTCTGTATTCAAATATTCTTGAGCCTATTTCTTAATGCCAAATTCTGGCATCACTATTGCTTTGAATATATCTGTTAGAGTATTCCACATTGCAAATGGATTCTCCTTTCCATGCAAATTTGAAACCACATGGTCTTTGATTCCCTCCAGGATAATCGTCGTGGATTTGGCATTATATTTCTTCCACTGTGTTAGTTGATGTGCATCTATTGTTGTTAGTTTTGTAATAGAAGTTTTTGTATACTCCTATACATCCACCACAACTTCCATTCTATATTTATAGGCTAGAAATTCAAAGTTCCCTCCAATGCATACTCAAGCCTCAATCCATAAAAATACATTGTTCCTACACTAAAGAAAAAAATTCTTGCACCCGAATTCATACACCACAAATTTGTTATTCGAAATTTATTTCAGAGATTATCAGGAACCCAATTTCTATGTATTTTTTAGTAGCTCCAATACCATGTAGAAATAAATTGAAATTTGAAACTACTAATAAATTCAGGCTAAAAACAACTGACACAAATTTCTTCTACTAAATTATGTGGAAGGGAAAACATACAATAAAAACACATGAAATAATTCAATAACAATGAACACAATATTTTTACTGGGGAAGCCAATTGGGAAAAACCCCTCCTATATTTGTATTATATCAAATGAGACGATGATCAATTATAATGACAACTTCAATCCTTGAATCTCAACCTGCACTACAATATTGATCTCCTCCTCTTGAGTATTCTCTCCCCAATACCTAGGAAAAATAGGCCTCCTGCTTCCTCCTATTCCCTTGTGAAAGTATTTCTCCTAAAAAATAGGAAGAACCCCTATTTTCTTGTGTAATGCCAAGAGAGTTCCTCACCTGCTACATGAAAACTCCTCTGTACACTCAATATTATACAACAATAAATACAATTATTCCTTTTCTCTCCACTCAACTAGGCAATTCAAATTCCATGCATGACTAGGGTTATTTTTAATACTTTTCTTAGTTAATTGAGAAATCAGTGAGTTAACAACAATTACAACTACTCAACCGAACTGATATTGACTCTATTTATGACTAGATCTCAGAAAACTATGTTTCACTAAATATAACTCCACTATATTTCTAGATCTTAGCAATCAACCAATGCACAACTCTACTTCTTGCTCACAAACTCGAATTGATTGAATTAACTAACTGACTTGGCCATGTAGCTCCTGCTAATTATAACTCAAGTCATATTGTTGATGTGGAAATTTGAATTTTTGCATTTGAATAAGGCACAAGTCAATTGAAGCATTTTCTTTATATAATTTAACTCTCCTTCTTAGCAAGAAAAGGGTTATAAACAATCGTTATCCTTCTCCTCTATAGGAATGTACTGTAGCACAACTAACACTCCCTCTCATTGTTTTTGTTTCTACTGTAAAAACTACAACTAAGAGGTATCCAAAATAATGAATCAACTGTGTCTATGTGCCGCAACTGTCTCCTGAGTCTCTGACTTCTACTAGCCTCTACACTCTCTCAACATCTAACTGCATCAACTGACATTGATCCTCCTTCTACTGAATTATATGGGCAATGATAGCTATGGTAATTATCCATGAGAAGAGTATATGGCAACTGCTACAACCCTCTTATAGACTCTACCCAAATCTTAACAACTCTAGGACTAAGGCTCTACATCGTCCTACCTCAATCCTTGAGGTATAACTGCATGCATGGAAAACTCTACCTCTATTTTATAGATATTTTTAACTTCAACACCAATTTGTTTTACTTGTCTAGTAGAAGCATGCTTCAGATAAACTTTCCCTTACTGAACACCACATCATATCCTTTGTCTTCAAGTACATGTACAGAAACTAGATTTTTCTTCAGACTAGGAACAAACATTACATCCTCTAGGTGAATATGGGAGCCTGCCAACCTCTTAAAGGTGACATTGTCAATCCCTTTACTACTGTACCTTCCATCATCTCCAAGCTTTGTGTGTAATTGTAGGTCCTTCTCCTCTAAGCTGCTCAAGAACTCCCTATTTTATGTCATATTAAATGAAGCACCAGAGTCTAGGTACCATTTTCTCCCTCTTATTGTGCTTTCCATGGAAGCAATGAGGGTCAAATCCAACTCAAATTGTGATGTGAGACCATCTTCTCCCGTTGTTTTTGCAGGATCCTTACTAGATTTCTTATATGGACACTTGGTTGCATATTGTCTATACTCGTAGCAGTGAAAGCATTTAATTTTATTGAGGTATTTCTTCTTTCCATGGTTTTGTTTTTTCGCTTTGGGCCCTCTTTCCTTTGGCATTATTTCCTTTTCCAACTAGATCACTTTCTTCTTCCTCATCAAATATGGATGAGACTTCATCTCTAATGTTTCTTCTAATATCCTCCTACACCAAATCAGACCAAAGTCTCTCCCATTTGGGGAGCTTGTCTCTTCCATTAACTGAATCCTGATAGTTGTGCTAGGAGTTCAGAAGACCAACAAGTGCTAAGCTCACAAGCTCAGATGGTGGAATAGTCTCTCATACTCCTCCAATTTTATCTATGACCTGACTGAATCTCGATAGGTACTAAACAATAATTTCATTCTTATGCATTCAAATGTTCTTGATATTATCTCTCAATGCCAATTTCGTGGCATCATTGTGGCCTTGGAATAGATATTTGAGATTTTTCCACATTACAACTGGAGTCTCCTTTCCATTGAAATTCAAAACTACATGGTCTCTGACTCCCTCCAAGATAATCCTCCTATCTTTTGCAGTATCTTTCTTTCACTATGCTAGTTGATGTGCATCTTATGTTGTTTGTATTCGAAGATCAGTTTGTGTGTACTCTGATACTCCAATTTCATCTAGCATAAATCCCATTCTAACTTTCCAAGGTATTAAATTTGAAGTTCTCTCCAATGCATACTCAAGCCTTAAACCATAGAAAGACATTGTTCTTGCACTGAAGAAAAAAAGTCTTGCACCCGAATTCCTACACCACAAATTTTCTATTCCAAATTTCTCTAAGAGTTGATCAGGAACCTGGTTTCTATGAAATTTTAAATAGCTTTGATACCATGTAAAAATAAATCAAATTTTTTAGTTGCTAATGAATTTGAAATTAAAATAATAGACACAATTTTATTCCTCTAAATTGAACGGAAGGGAAAACATACAATAGAAATACATGCAATCATTCAATCACAATGAACATAGTATTTTTATTGGGGAATCAAATTGGGAAAACCCCTCATCTGTTTGTATTACAACAGAGGAGACGATGGTAAATTATAATTAAACATGCATTCCTTGAATCTTAACCTGCACTACAATACTAATCTCCTCCTCCTGAGTATGCTCTGCCTAATACTTAGGCAAAATAGGTCTCCTGCTTCCTGCTATTTATTAAATTTTCATATTGTTTTATGTTTTATCAATTACTTTAGCCCAAATCAATACTTCAAGTAACAATATTTCCAATTATTCTTCCATTCATCAATAGTAATTGAAGATAGAACAATAAATGTAATGACAAAGGAGACAGTCGACACATCAACAAGAGACACCATGTTTGGTCAAAGACCGGGGAAAAAACCCAAAAGGGGGAAAACCTTTTGAGTTCTTCTTCTATTAGATTTTCATAAAATTTTCAACAAAGAGTATAATGATCCCATCACCATATAATTAGTAAAACAACCCAATAATATTCAGAAATAAGTTTCTAGTATCAAAATATATCAGAGACAACTTTTCCCATCTGTAGTTAACTGCAGTCAATTTCGGTCAGCGATTAATTTTAGTCAAACTTCCTGGTCGGAAGCATGAGGATATGTGTGAGCGACTAGAGACTTCCAATTTCACCCTTGATGTCTGCAATTTAGCGATTATGGTTGATTTTTCTTTGTGACATGCCTGTGACTGTAGCCCAAAAACCGTAAAATAGATGCGAGCCTTGAACCCTATAATTTTCAACCTTTGTGAACTTTTGTTGTCGTCCCTGCCTCAAACCTATGTGAGCCAATCAATGAAGAAGAGCAAAATAATAAGCTTGGTGATGTCCAAATGATCTTGAGATCACTTGTTTTGATGATGATGGTGTTTTCGAGGAAGACAACCTTATTTAGAGTGGGGGAGGATGTCAGGGCTTTGAGTAGGAAGCGCCCGAGAGAGTCGAAAAACATAATGTGAGCACCTGTCACACATCAAGGCATGCCCATTCTATGGGTTCAACTTTTCGACTCTCTCAGGCACTCTCGACTCGAAGCCTTGACATCCTCCCCCACTCTAAATAAGGTTGTCTTCCTAGAGAACACCATTATCATGAAAACATCATGTCTAATCCATATACATATAATCAATCTGTAACACCCCCACACTAATGGTGACTCAATTTCCACTTGTGCGCGAGTTGCGACACTGCCTAACCTTTTCGTTTCAACACTACTACAGTTCATGAACTACGCTTATCACGAACAGTTAGTTTATTTTTCATTAAGTGTTCACTTCTTCACATAAATCTAGTGTAAATACATTCATTTAAATTTCATTAACATCTACTTCATAAAATGCATGACTTCAACCAAAAAAAAAATATGACAATGTACACAAGATTTTGAAGGGAAGGGCAACTCTTGAACAATCTGCCCAATATACTTATGATAATTTGCAAGTTATTTTATAAGTTTATAATGTTTTACAACTATGTGGAAATCTTCCCCAACACACCAGACTGTGCAGCCTACTGTGCAGGCCTTCTCATCTGTCTACCCATTTCATGCAGCTCTCCATATTATTCACCCAAATCGTGAACTGATTGTGCAACCCGTGCATAATTTTCTTTTAGCCTTCCCATGTAGTGCAACCCACTTGGGTCATTCAGGCTGCCAAAGTCATGCAGCCCACCTAGGTCGTGTGACCTACCCGGTTCGTACAAGAACTTCATTTGACAAACTCATGTAAACTTTTCTTTCAACAACTTGTTTCCAACCTGTGTGTCGAAACTTCATCAACAGCTCATTTCCAAACCCGTGTGCCGAAATTCATTTCAAAATCTCATTCAGAAAATTTGCTTAGCCCAAACTAGTGCCGAAACGTCATTCAGAATTTCATTCCACCCATCCATGCAGACACATGCCCTTTTACGGCCTCACACACCTTGTAACTCATCAAAGGAGCACATGCCCTACCGCGGCCCCGCACACCTTGCAACTTATCAAACGACCTGATCGCTTCAAATTCATTTTCCTTTCGAACTCGGTTGAGATGATGATTCCTTGAATGAACTTAACTTTATTCAATATATATGCTTGTTGCCCAAACGGCTTATGAACCAACACATCCGTTTGACCCGTGTTCTCCACCCGATCAACCTAACCCGTGTTCTCCACCTGACCGACCCATGTGACCCGTGTGACTCGTTTGGTCGAACGCTCTAAGATGCCCTCAACTCATTCGATTAGCCCGTGTGCTAAACCTGTGACTTGTTTGGTTGGACAACCTCAGACGCCCTCACACGACTTCACCCATGCGTTCAAGTGGACACCCTTTGACACCCTCGCATGACTTCACCCGTCTGCATGCCCCATATCACACATCATCTACGTGCCCATCCTCATGTCCGTCTACACACCCATTCACATGTTCCTCTGCATGCCTTTAATCGAGTCTCCTTTAACCGAGTTCGCCATTTGCACACCTTTAAACGAACTTTTCCATCGTGTGCCTTTAACCAAGCACGAGTCACCTTTAACCAAACAGGGGCACCTGCCGCTACAACACGCACGCCACTACGTTTGCATGCCCAATGCACAACTTGAGCATGCCCATACCCACATTGTCGGCTTTTTGACTCTCTCACCCACCGGTGGTCATCACGGGCGCTTGCCCAACTCAAGGCCTTGACATCCTCCCCCACTATAGAAATGTTTTCATCCTCGACAACACCTCATCTCAGAAACCTCATCGCCAAGACCAAAATGTGCTAAGTGCCATCAAATCCAACATCAAATGCTCATGCTACCCAATGCCTTGCTCACCATCGCATGAACCTCATCAATGCTCATGACTCCATAATGGGAAAGTCTCCTCAATCCATGATAATCAACCATCCTTTTTCACAATCTCCACATGTTGTCCCACTATGGAAGGCGAGACCCTCCAACTTAGCTACATGCTCTCACTGCAACATATATCATGTCAATGCACCATGTATCATCATCATGTGAACTATTTCTATG
The DNA here is from genome assembly GCA_000404065.3 of Pinus taeda. Classification (NCBI taxonomy): domain Eukaryota; kingdom Viridiplantae; phylum Streptophyta; class Pinopsida; order Pinales; family Pinaceae; genus Pinus; species Pinus taeda. Next base: position 15,634 of record APFE031596692.1, on the reverse strand, counting down.
ATACTCCAACTCAACTCAAACACATATTAGTACACTAATGTCCCCCATGACTTGAACTAGTGGGGTGATTAGTCCAACTGTCATGCTCATACCATGAGAATGCACCTCCTCAAGCCATTTTTGGTCATTTCTTTAGCATCCTATCACAACATCAACTCGATCAAGAATCCATCCCGTCTCTATCTAAGTGTAAAGTAAGCCATGTCCAGGTCCATGAAGTAGTCTCCATCTCATCTGCAATGTGTTGTCATCGATGCTAATGTCTATGTGCTTCTCATCAATCATCTACATCCCTCTAAGAATCATCATCCACGTGTGAGAGGCCATTCTCCTAAAATAAATCAAGGACTCCTCCCATCAATCCAATGTTCAATGTGCCATATCCAGGTACATGAAGAAACCTCCATCTCATCTACGGTATGATATCCATCAATAATGTCTACACTTGCCTTATCATCTCATCGATGTGTTGCCCATGGTCATAGACGAATTAGCCACCATGTCCTTCAAAAATGGTTAAGTCTCATCAACTCAACCCATGCCCAAGTGCTCCCACTAAGGCATCTCCATCGCTGCAACTCCATCAACTCGAAAGTGTCTCGTCTCTATCGTATCCATCAAGTCAATCCTCACGAACACACCCCACAATGTTTCTAAGATATGCATCCCATACTACATCAAGGTCAAGTAAACCTCTGACCCCAACTCCTCAATGAACCAGATACTCCAAGGCCACCATAATATGAAGTTCTCATCAGCTGCAACTCTCTAAAGTCATCATGAGCTCCCATGACCCATCTCCATCCAACACTTCGACAAACACACTTGACTCAGTCTCAAGTGCCATTGCAAGTTGTCCCTGCCCTCTCGTTCATATCAATACTCTCATAGGTTTCCCATATCTCCAAGGACTATCCATGGCTTTGTTGTACAAAGGTGCACAACATCCACCATCATCTCATCTGCAAAATATCTCCATAACGCATCAGCAAGTCCATCCGCACAACATCCATGCCTTGGCAGTCCTCCTTGGATGCCCATAAGTGACATCTCTATAAGTGTTCCTGCATGATGTCCCTGCACAAAGTCTACCATGCTCTCAGTTATCCGACTCAACGTCCTTGACTCTTGTTGCCCATCTTGTCCACCCTAGTAGAACTATTACAACTTTGGTCATCATATCCTCCTTCTCAATTAGGTTTAGTGCCCTTAGTCGCTCAAACCTCATATCACATCATATCACAGGTTCCTTCCATCATCATTGCCTTCCCAACTAAAGGTCCACCAAAACTACCTCTTCGTCTCAACCATGAGGAAGTCCACCCAAGTATCATATCATCATAACTTCAGTGTTCCCTTTCTCCAATTTTTCCATGAGTCATGTCAGGCACTTAACCAATTCTCCACTTGGCTAAGCATGACTCATCCCTCGCAAAGCTCATCGTGTTCCTCCCTTGTCACTGGCATTTTCCCCTTCTTCCATAAGGTCACAAATTGCCCCAACAATTCCTACAAAAACCAATGCTCCTTGCTTACTCAATACACAAGGTCTCATCGTCGTCATCCATGGAAAGGTTATACATCGCATTGGAAAACTTCCTTTTCCCATCCCTGCGTATGGCCCATCCTCTAAAAGTTCTAATGAAACTCAAATAACAATAATACTTACATCTTTATCAGGTCTCTCTATGTGAGTTCCTCCTTCCTCCAATGTCTACAATGTGCATGAATCTAGCTCAACTTGGGCTAATTCAATCACCCTAAGTTCTTCCTCTTTCTTTGGCAGATATGCAGCATCCTCCAAATCATGTTTATCTATAGTAGGCTCTATCCCACAAAGCTCCTCTTCGTTATGTATTGCAACTTGCTTCTCAACATAAGTAATAGCTACGACTTGCTCTTTATCAAGAGTCCTTTTTATTCCAAGCTCGATTTCCTTCTTCCATATCGCACCTTTCTCTTCTTTCAACTTTCTCATTCCTACTTCTTTAAGGTCTACTTTCCCCATGAATTGATACAATTCGCTTCTATTCGTGTCAAATATCCTTTCCTTAGCTAATTAGTGAAGAGCCTTTCCTGTCACAGGAAACTATTCCTTCGATTCCATTAATCTTTGTTCAATATCTTCCAATTCTGCCAATGGAATTTTTTTAGCTTGACTTGGCCCCATGGTGTGCCTCTGCCAATCCTCAAAACTCCAAATCTCTGTAAAGCCCATTTTTTGCAAAACAGGCTTTGATACCATATGTCACGAAGTGGAAGATGTATCTTTGCTCCATGATTTTAATCAAGTTCAGTTCACCGTGAACGAAGCTCTGATACCATTTTCATGCTATTTCTCACCATGTCCCAGCGCAAAAATCCAGGTTCCTTAACACTCTTGCTGCTCGTGCATTGACGGTATATGACGAAAACCACTTGGAAGATGAGAAATCCCACCTTCTGTTTTTTTTTTTGAATCATTGGTCAAGACAATGAACCACACTTGTTTGTTCGAAACATGTCGACAAATGAATTTTGATGTGATTATCGCCAAAAACCTTCTTAATAAACTTGATATGGATCACAAAAGCTTAAATTCAATAATTATAAATTGTTGTTTGATTTTTATCAACAAGTGGATTAGTTCATAATTTGACCATGAATCAAATGCAAATAATGAACTACAACTTTCATATATATATATATTATATACTATATATACTAAAATTTAACCCCAAAACCATGACAAATGTATTATAAAATACTTCTTATACCCACCACTTTTGTCAGATAAATCTGGTTTTAATTCCTTTACACACCCAACACGCAAATGTCATATGAAATACTTATTATACCGGCCACTTAGTGAAATAATATATTTTTAATTATATTCACTTGGTTAAATCTTATTTGTTTTTTTAATTAGTTAGTTTAAATTGAAGTGATTTAATTATAATTTTTATTAAAAAAAATCTTTAAAATCTAGATTAAATTAGTATTAATAATTCAAAAATATATTTAATTTTTTTAGATTATATTCTTAATTTTGATCGAGTAAAAATATTGATATGACTAATTCAATCTATGACACTTGTTCAACCAAAGGTATCCATTATTGAAATATGTGATGCTTACTTAATTTGTGACAGACTCACCAAAGGTAAAGTAAGTCTTGGTGAGATGATTAAATAAAATACGTCTTTTAAATGAAATTTGAAATCACTAACCTTGTCATTTTCCTTCTCGAAATAGTCAACATTAAGAAAATAATTTCTCAAAATAATCAACTTTCTCGAGATAATCAACATTGAGAAAATAATTTCTCAAAATAATCAACTTATAACATTTAGAAAAGAATTCCCCCAATTGGTGACTAAGCACACACACACCTGTCACATGAGATAACATTAGGGTTTGTCCTTCGTCCACACCGTCATTAAAACTTCTACCATGCATCATCCCTGCATTCAATTCCCTCGCGCGACTATCTATCTTGTACATTCAGCTGTTAAATTCAAGAGTTCGCAAATGCTTTTCTCCAGTTTGGAAGTTTGGGCAATGAATTTGGGTTGAGAGGAGAATATAGGTGTGCATGACATGTTCCATGACGACTCACTAGGGTCTCGACCTCAGTTGAGTGGTGAAGTGAAAGCCACCTTTATTTCGGTTTAGGTTAGGTTCGACCTTCTGACATGTCCCTAGGATCTGAGCACTCGGGCGGACGAGGCATCGAGTCGACTCCATGCCATTTTCCTAATAGCATGCCACAGGCCCTCACGTAGAAGATAGAACCTCCTGGAACTCCCTTCTATTCTATTAGTTAAGGTCTCTGTCTTTATAATTTCTTCTGCATGTCATTGTGGTTGGAGGGCTTTGTCACTATTTGCTCATGGTCGCTCTATTTTCGACTCGCTATTAGAAATTCCATCTGGGTTTTACTTGTGTGGGGTTGCTTCCCCGATCTCTAGTCAGTTTTGTTTGTGGTTTGGGTGCCCATTCTGGGATGGTGTTATTGAATTTGTCTCTCTACGTAATTGGGGCCATGTTTTTCGTTTTAGTGGGTCAATTGGGTGGTGGGCGGTGTCTCTCCTACATAGCTCTCTAACTTCAGTGGACGCTTGACTTTCCTATTTCAAAGTTCGTGGGTTTGGGGTTCTGGCGTGTACCCATTCGGGTCATTAGGTTCTTGGTATTGGCTATTGTAATTTTTATTGTAGGTTCTATGAAGGTTTTCCCTCTACCTTCCCTCTCAGCCGACAGTCACCTCCTACCAAATTCAATATGCGCCGCCAACGGGGTCGGTGTCACCGGGGGGGTGGTCAGCATTTCCTTGGAGGGCTTCCTGAGCCAGGCCAAAGTTAATTCTTTGCTAACTCGGACAGTTGTGAAACTGAGGATGCTCTAGATATCTCTTCATCTCACTCTCCAGGTCACATAGTGGCTCCTGCTACCATGGAATCCATTGCATATGGTCCTAATCAATATGGACATTCTCAAGGACCATAGGCATGAAGACCACAACAAAATTGTGGCCTATCTCAATACATCCAATATAGTTAAAATTAAATTCTGGAACAGATGGACAACCTTTGCCGCAGTAACTATCACATAAATGACCACCTTCGCAGCCTGGAAGCATCGGTGGAACACATTGATTTCCATATTCATGATTGTTTTGGTTATTTTGTAGCTCCCTTGTACTACCCCCGAATCCCCCTCCTTGATATGTTGTTGTGAGTTATGGTCTCCTTTTTGTTTACTCCTCATATGTTATGGCTACAATGCCTCCCAGAAATAGTGAATGAGAGTGTCTTCTATTGTATTCTCCAGTCCCCAGTTTTCCTGAAAATCTAATAAAATTTTATCTAGAAGAATGCCTCATGTGTAAATTATGACACCTCTTTATGTCAAATTTTACAGTTTTAAGTTTGAACTCCTTTAAAGTTTAATATGAGTTTAATTTTTATCAATTCATATATAGATGGTGGTTAGTGGTTGAGATGAAGTTTTGTAATGAACATGATTTAAGTTTAAATTTTAATAGAACAATTATATATGTGAGCGAAGGTATTTGACTTTTTAAAATTAGTTTCCTTTCATAAAAAGAACTTCATACATTTTTAACATTCTAAATTGATAAATAAACTTTAATAAGATACTTTAATATCATTTTATCACAAAACCCAATTCGAAAATTTATAATCAATCCCTAACAAATAAAATATTAAAATATATTTAGAAAAGTGTGTAAGAAAAGATGTTTCATCTTCTAAAATTAATTTTCTTCCATAAAAAAAAAAATGCCTATACTTTTTCCCTTAATTACCATTTTATTAAAACATGTCAACCAAAAATTTATAACCTTCAACAAATAAAATATATTAAAAAATAAATAATTTTGAAATAATTGTTTAACTATACTAAATACAAAAATGTTTTCATACAACAACACTTCCCATCTTCAAATATTTTTTACACTCTTCCCATCTTCAAATCATTTTATTATTATTCATTTATGTCTGGTCATAAAAAAAAATGAAATATCTTGGTTAGGATAATGAGAGAGTGCACCTTAAAATTTGAAAATAAT
>APFE031596690.1:0-15957 GCA_000404065.3 Pinus taeda | reverse complement strand
ACAACAAGTGGGAGAATGTTGGGTTGTGTTATATTCTTTCCACGTAGTTAACAAGGGGTTTGAAGGGCACCCGTAACCGCACTTTATGGGGTCCAGGGCAGCGCCCAAGAAAATTTTGGTTTTGGACCCTATGTTAGGTTGGGCAGACCCACCTATGGTTTTGTGCATGATTTTTGCACATGTTTTTTGGACGCGATGGTTTTTGGTCCATGGTATTAGGTGCGATGGTTTTCGGTCCATGGTATTGGATGCGATGGTTTTCGGTCCATGGAATTGGATGCTTCGACATGTATAAATATGTATTGTAACATTGAAAGGAACATACTGAAAAAAGTCAAGCTCGTAGTCCCGATTTTGGGATCCAGGGGAAAATCTCTGTGTATATGTGTTTTATGTGTTATGATCTCACATTGTTTATTTTCTATGTTTTACAATTCGTATGCAGGTAATTTCTATACGGGGTTAAAACCTACAAAAGTTTATTAATTAAGAACATATTTTAGACTTTTTTGCTAAGTTATGATTATATTTCGGTAGGGGATTTTGTGTACACTGAAATTATGTTGTCTCTTTGGTTTTTGTCAAGTAACAATGGTTATTAAGGAATGTGTTCTTGAGTAGCAGGCACACATCTTATTCTACTATCAATAGGAAACTCCATGGTTTTCAGCCATGGCAACAAAAACACAGATGTTAGTGGGATATCCAAAGTCTATGTTGGATGAATTTAATACTAGTGATGATTTTGATTCCTTGCGAGATAAAGAATGTCATGAGTCAAATTCAAATAAACAGAAGCAGCTCAAGAAATAAGGTGAAGTTATTGCTTTCTATCCAGGTCAATTTCTTTTATTTGTTGGTTGTTGTCATGTTTTGAGTGCGGACTTGTGAAATTCCAAATTTCATGTTCGTTTATATATATATATATATATATATATATATATATATATATATAATATATATATTATCATATGTCGTTCATGGTTTCCAAAGATCCATGTTACATTTGCACAGAAGTTTAGATATCATTCAGATATCTAAACACCAAACAACAACAACATTGAAATTTTTCTTTCACTCAACCTATAACATATTGCATTTGTCTTCATCAATGTTCTTCTTCCATATGTTATCAACTTATGACATTTCCTTTGCAATATTTGGTGCATTTTCTAGTTGTAGGTTATTTATAGATTATAAATGTCTTTAGACTTTGACTTCTAATTGAGTATTCAACTGAACATATTGATTCTCTTATACATAATTATTTTTCCCTCCAGTCACTTTTCATAACTTCTATAACCATTAGGTAGGGACCTACAGCTTCAATGTTGCCTTGCTTGTTTAGTAAAATATTGTTGAGACTTTAATTTATTGAAAGTTGTAGAATTTAGAATTTATGAAGTTTCAAGGTATAATTTTAAAAGTCTAATTCTTTAAAGGGTGCTAGCTCAAAGGAAGAGCACCTGCTTTCCAAGAAAGAGGTTGGTGGTTTGATTCCATCATGCCCTGACATGATCCATATGGAATGAGCTTTTGACCATCACCAATGAGCTTTGGTGACATTTTTCAACTGTCACTAAAATATGAAATGGTGACGGTCAACGAACACCACCATATATATGCATCAATAGTAACAAACCTCAAAGGTCTGTAACCATAATTCGTTGTTGTTGATATGAAATGGTGACGGTCGATGTCCATGATTATAGTAATTATTCGTGACAAACCTTGAATGTCACCACAATACCTATACTTATGGCAATGCGGATTTTGGTGAGGGTCAACGAACGTCACCATATATATGCACCAATAGTGACGGCCATGAAAGATCCATCATGATAAATCATTATTGTTCATATGAAATGGTGATGGTCACTATCTGTTATTATAATCAATATTCATGATGGACCTTTAATGTCACCATAATAATTATACTTTTGGTGACGTTCAGTTTTTTGTGACGGAGGCTATGGTCTGTCACCATTGCTCATATGAAATGGTGGCGGTCGCTATCTATCATTATAAATCATTACTGGTGACGGATTTTGAATGTCACTACAACACCTATACTTTTGGTGACGCCACCTTTGGTGATGTTTAGTTTTTGGTGACGGAGGCTATGGTCCGTTACCATTGCTCATATGTAATGGTGATGGTCACTATCCATCATTATAAATCATTATTGGTGATTGAATTTGAATGTCACTACAACACTTATACTTTTGGCGACACCACTTTTGGTGGCGTTCAGTTTTTGGTGACGAAGGCTCTTTTGACCGTCACCAATGCGCTTATGGTGACATTTTTCGCCCCTCACCAATATCCTTTTTCTTGTAGTGGCAGCTTGCTTTACCTTGTAAAGCCAATGGGAACTCACAACTGACTTCTTCTCCGGTCTTGGAACCACGTCCCAAACACTATTACGAACTATGGAGTCATACTCCTCCACCATAACATCAACCCAAAATCAGCTACTGCATTACTTCCTCAAGGGAAGATGGCTCAGTCTCAACACATTCCCCAACAAGGGCCATGTATCCAGTGTACCTCTCAGGTGACCTCCTTTGTCTACACTGAGAAAATGGTGCTCCCACATTCTCTCTCACATCCTCCAACAATCTATCAGCTTCTCTTGTGCGCTTCTATCCATCTCTGGAAGGCTCTGCTTGAGTGGATGGCTCCACTCCTGGAACCTCTGCATGTAGCTGATCCACATCAGTCTAAGGCTCCTTCTCCTTAGGGACCAACATTTCCTCCACAACTTGTAGTTTGAGCTCCATCTCAACGGAAATTCGCATGGTCTTCTGCTCATCAAACTTGAGATATTTGAGAACCACTGTCCTCCGAATTGTAGGCAAGTACACCCGATGGTTGTGAGGTGTATCAGTGTACCCCACAAGTATCTCCAACTCTATTGTCAGCTCAAGCTTCTTCAGTGCATCCTTTGTCCCACGACAATATACTAATGGGCCGAAGATCCTGAAGTTACCCACATCTAGTCTCTTACCGAAGAAAGCTTCCTCTGGTGTCTTCATCCCAAGGATGCGATGCGAGCTTCTATTATGCAAATAGACCATTGTGTTGCATGCCTCAACCCACAGGTGAAGTGGTAGGCCTTGGTCATGCAAAATTTCCCGTGCTACCCTTACAATATTTTTTTCTTCCTCTTGGCCATCCCATTCTGCTGTGGGTTATGAGGTGTCGTCAACTCTTGTTTAATTCCTTCCACTGCACAAAAATCCTTAAACTATTGAGAGACATATTCTCCACCATTGTCGCTTCTCAAGGCCTTGATCTTCTTCCCTGACTCTTTATCAACCAAAGCTTTGAACTCACAAAACTTTGTGAAGGTTTGGTCCTTCTTCTGCATGAAATAAATCCAACATTTACGAGAATAATCATCAATGAAAATCACGTAATACCTTTGCTTCGTTGTGGATGTCATCAAGAATGGTCCACATACATCAGTATGAACTCGCTCTAAGATAGCCTTTGCTTGACTGTCTCGATCATGAAAGGAGGACTTGGTGTATTTTCCCAAGGTACAACCTTTGCATGTGTCAACTTGCTCAATTTTACCTTTGGGAAGTCTTGTAGATATCTGTTGCATTATCTTCAAAGCCCCATGATGCAAATGGCCCAACCGCCTGTGCCACAACTCGCCAATGTCTTGGCTTTGCACCAATTATGCTTTCATACTCAATGCTACACAATCATCTACCTCTAGTTTATAGAGATTCTTCACCCGAATCCTTATCCTCTTGGTCTGACCTATGGCTATGTGTCTTAGGAATGCCTTTCCTTTACTGAAGACAACATCATAGCCTTTGTCCTCCAACATTGTGACCAATACCAAATTCTTCTTCAGTCCAAGCACATACTTCACATCTGTCAAGGTGATAGGAGCTCCATGCTCCCTTTGAAAGCAACTGTGCTCACTCCTGAAACACTATACCTTTCGTTGTCACCCATATCTATGTGCATCTCTAGGTCTTTCTCCTCCAAGGTACTAGACACAACCCACTCTCAAGCTACTAGACACAACCCATCATCGATGACACCATGCATGTGATGAGGGTAAATTCCATTTCAAACTGAGAGGCTAATTCCTCACCTTTCGATCCTTTGGAGGATCCCTTCTTAGACTTCTTCGATGAGCAATTAGTCACACAGTGTCCCATCTTGTGACAATTAAAGCATCTCACATTAGACATGTCACCCTTCTTCCGTTCATGAGAAGAATTTGATTTGGATTGGGAAGCCTTCCCCTTCCCTTTCCTTGCCTTACTTGGTAAGGCCAGATTTTCTTCATCATCATTCTTAGATGAAGAACCATCTTGTATGTTCCTCATGATCTCCTCCTGCATGAGATCCGACCATAGTCGTTCCCAATTCGGCAGTTTCTCCCTTCCATTCACAGAGTCTTGGTAGCTATTCTAACTCCTTGGAAGGCCAAGGAGAGTGAGGGTCACCATATCTTCATCGACAGTAGTTATTCCCACACTGCCAAGCTTATCTCTGCAGGTGGTGAGATTGTTCAGATATGCGGAAATAGTATTGCCTTTCTCCATCTTGATTCTTCGAAGATTATCCTTGAATGCCAATTTCCTCTAGTCGTTACTGTTCTGGTAGAGGCCCTTCAATGTCTTCCACATTGAAAATGGAGTATCCTTCCCATGGAGACTCGAGACAATATGGTCTCCAACTCCCTCCAAGATGATCTGTCTCGCCTTCACCACACACTTCTTCCACTCAAAAAACTCTTGTGCATTAGTTGAATTTGGATTTGGGATTTCTTGATCAATGAATTCCTTCAAGCCATTATCTTCTAATACAACCTCCATTCTATCTTTCCATGCTATGTAATTTGAGCTACCTTCCAAGGCATACTCGAGTCTTAAGCCATAGAATGCCATTGGCCAACCTTGAAGTATGATATGAATTCGATTTTCACCTGCAACCCCGAACTTCAAACTTCGAATTCTCTTCTCAGTATACTGTTAACAGCTTTTTTACTATGTAGAAAATATTCTACAAATCCAACTCCAGTTCCATGTAGAAAATCTCTACAAATCTAGCTCTAATACCATGTAGAAAATCTGCTATAAGTTAACCCAATAATGCAATATAAATCAAATCAGAATACTATAACCTACTTTTACTATAAATTTGGGGAAGCTTAAAGAGCGAGCTGAACAATATAACCAAAAGAAGAAGAATCAATGGCATAATACACATGAAAATACTTTGGGGAAAGCCTCAACTAAAAACCCCACTATTTGTATTATCATACAAGGTGGAAATACATAGGAATTATACAAAGCTTTAGCTCTCACAGCTATCTAGCCCTCATTACAATCATCACAGATGCTCATAGGAAATATTGGCTTCTCTCAAGCCTTCCTCTCTGCCCTCCAAGCTCCTATTTCCTTGCGTTGTTCCTCTAGGATGATTCACCTTCAACCAAGTGGAACACTCTCTCACACACTGTCAGAACTGCGCAGTCCTCAAGGAATGATTCCTTGACTACATGCATGTGTTTTCTTTATAAGAAAACACATGCATCTAATAGTACACTATCTTTGACTTTAATCTCAATTGGATCTTTCTCAGAATAGACATGCATGAGTTTTTGATGAGGGAATCTTCAGTTAACAAGAGTACACTAGTTGAGTGCATGCATGCATCAACTGACTGTTAACTCTCTATTAGTTCCTTAAACAATTCAGAACTAATTTAACTGGACTTAACTTAGTAAACTAAGTTAACTAATTACAACTCAAATATAACTTAATCCTATCTCCTTAATTTAAGGGATAACTGTTGCATGACTTCAGAAATACTTCTAACTTGAATTTCTCCAACTAATTAATTCAAAATGAATGAATTAATTATTTCCAGGTAGTTGTTAAGACTAAATTTGATTTTAATTCACAATTTAGTTCAAGGACAAATTAAATTGGAATATTCTTGTTGCCACATTTCAACAAAAATGCCTCCTACAATTCGTCTGCTTTGTAACACCATTTGATTACTCAGTTTGTCTGGGACTCCTCTCCAACACTGTTTGTAGCTATCACCAGGACTACCAGGTAATTGGTTAGTCCCCTCCACTTGAAAATTACTTGAATACTCGTTAAAAACATGAGGAAAGCAGCCCCCAAGACCTTGAAAGCCTAGGAAGCCAAACTCTCATCTAATTTCGAACCTCTCATGGACATTGAGGCTCAAATTTTATATCCCCTTTCTTCTTTCCATCTGTCACACCTCCAATTCAACTTGTATGGACACCACATACGAGGAGAGGACTTGTCCATGTAGTTGACTCAATGTTGCATTATACAATTTTCCCTTCTGTACATCACTTCCCTGAGTTTGTGTCTTGGTTAACTACAACTTATATAGAAGAGAAGAACTATTTTATCTCCTCCACTGGAGCCAAAATCTTAGAGGTGACCCCAAAGCTAATCCAAAAGGCTCTAGTTTACCCAAGCTCTCCCAAATCCCAGCAGTTCACATAAACCACCTTAGTTTATAACTATACTACCCTTCCAACAACTGAACAAAAGTCTTTTCTACAAATGGTCTTAGCCCTTGGCTTATAGTCCTTGCCCATTGTTCATAGTTTCCCAAGAACTATATTTTCTCTATTTGTACAACTTATCTTATCTATGATTGCTCACATTTTTGGAGACGACAATGCCAATATGGCCAACAAATCATACCTAGGGTTTCTTAGGGAGATGACGCATCTAGGTCATCTATTTGACATACTTGATTACCTGGACGAGTCAATAAAATTCTAGTTATGCAATTTTTCCACCACTTCATACTTCAAGTATTATTCTCCGTTGTTGTATCTATTTGTGCACACCCATGTGTAGAAAATCCTATAGATTCACAAGTTCATGTAATGTACTAAAGAAAAAGACAAGAATATACTTCTACTTTCAATTAGTGGAAGTCAATAGATTGATGAAAAAATATAAACAAGAAGAAAATAAATCAATGGCACATAACACAAGATGTATTTGGGGAAAGCATTTATTCCAAAACCTTGCTATTTGTATTGCATATATTAGAAATATGAGTAAAGATACAAATCTTGTTCTCACTAGAAAAATTCCGCACAAGTATGCTCAACTCTCTTATATCACAAGCTAGCTCAAGCCAAATCCTTAGCCTATTCATGACCTCTCTAAGCCCCTAAAATCTTACGTAATTCCTAGGATGAATAGCTTGTATTTAAAGGGAATTCATGCTTCCAAACCTGTGCAATCCAAACACGGGTCCTTCTTTGATTGCATTCATGTTCTATAAAACTCAGTAAATCATACAACTGATAGTACACTGTCCCTGCACTCTAGTCTCAACTGGGTCTTTCTCAAAATCGACATGCATGAGTTTTTGATGAGGGAATCTTCAGTTAACTAAAGTGACACTTATGGATGCACTAGTGCACCAACTAACTGTTAACTCTCTATTAGTTCCACAAACAGTTTGGAACTAATTTAACTGAACATAACTTAGTAAACTGAGTGATCTAATTACATTTCACAATTTAAACTCATAATGGACCCCTAAAATTTAGGGATAACATATACATGAATTCGGAAAGACTGCCAACTCGAAATTACTAAGTTAATTAAGTTAATTAAACTTAAATAACTATTTACAAGTTTCTATGAGAATAGAATTCAGTTTAATTCACAGTTTAATTCAAGGACAAATTAAACTGAATTTCTTGTTTCCATTTCTCAACACTCCCTCTCAACAAGAAAGGGATTATTAGCTACCCTGATCCTGTCTCTATGAAACTCGAATTTACATCTTGACAATGCCTTTTTAAAAATGTCATCATATTTCTCCTCCATGGGAATGTACTCTAACAACATAATCCACCTCAATACAAAATCTTTGAGATGATGATATCAAATATCAATATGCTTGGACCAATCATGCAAAATTAGATTTTCAGAGAGTTTTATACAACTATGATTATTGTAGCAAATCACAGTTGGATCCATCTGTTGACCAAACAACCCAACCAGGATCTTCCTCATCCAAATGAATTCACATGTTGTCTGACTCGCAGCCATGTACTATGTATTTTTTGAACTGAGTGCAATTGATCTCTATTTCCTGCTGTATCAAGAAACTTTTGCTGACCCAATACTGAGGATCCCTCTTGATGTCCTCTTTTAGTTGGATGGAATCCTTACCCAATCTACATCGGTGAAGCCTTGAAGCTTCACTCCCTCTATCCATTTGTACAATAATCCATACTAAGAAGTGACCCTGAGGTATTTCAACACATGTTTTGGTTTCTTCTAATACAAATTGGTAGGCCTAACCATCGATTGACTAAGCTGGTTAACTTCATAGCACATATCTAGTTGTGTGTTAACCAAGTACATGAGTGAACCCACAAGCTACCTGTAAACAATAGCTTCCACTTCTTCCCTTAGTAGCACCCTCCTTCCTCCAGTTACCTGCTATAGGAGTCTCCATGGGTTTGCTCCTCTCCATGCGGAATCTCCTGAGTATATAATTGGCATAATTTCCCTGAGACATAAATAACTCACCATCTCCCTACCATACTTCCATGCCAAGAATGTGATGCATGAGCCCCATGTCCTTCATCTCAAACTCTTTAGCAAGGTCCTCCTTACATGACTTGATCAGCTAATCATAACTTGTCAGTATGAGATCATCAACATAAAGTACAATGATCAACAATTTAACTTCCACCACTATGTGGTAAAGGTTCGCATATGCTTCACTCTTGATGAAGCCCAACCTAGTGAAGTAGTTATCTATCTTGGTGTACCAAGCATTGGGTGCTTTCTTCAACCCATACAACGCTCTCTTGAGCCAGCACACATGCGACTCACAGTCAAAATTCTAAAAAACTTCAAGTTGCTCTATGTACACATCTTCCTCAATGATGCCATTAAGGAAGGTTGTATTCACATCCATCTGATGTATATTTCAACCCATCTGTGCTGATAGTACCAATATAAATATTATCAACGAGTACCTTGTAACAAGAGCAAAGGTATCATCACACTCAATCCCCTCTACTCGTGAAAAGCCATGGGCCACAAATTTAAGCTTATGCTTCTCCACGCTACCATATGCAGCTTTCTTTACCTAGTAAAGCCAATGGGAGCTCACCACTGACATGCCCTCACATCCCAAACACTGTTATGAACTATGGAGTCATACTCCTCCACCATGGCATCAACCCAAACCAACTGTTGTACTACTTCCTTAAGGGAAGATGGCTCTGTCACAACACATTTTCCCATAAGATCCATGTATCCTGTGTACCTCTCAGGGGACCTCCTCTCCCTGTGCTAAGAAGTGGGTACTCCCGCATTCTCCCATACATCATCCAAAAATCTGTCAACCTCTCTGGTGCGCTTTCTTCCCTATCTGGAAGACTCTGCCTGAGTGGATGTCTCCACTCCTGGATCCTCTACATGTGGATGCCCCGCATCAATTTGAAGCTCCTTAACCTTAGGAGCTAAAAGTTGCTCATCCGCATGTAGCTCAAGCTCCCTCTCAAGGGAAACTCTCATGGCCTATTCGTCATTGAATATGACATCCACACAAACCACTTTCATCCTGCTGGTCGGCAAGTAAACCCAGTAGTTTTGAGGTGTATCAGTGTACCCCAAAAATATCCACAACTCTGCTGTCAGCTCAAGCTTCTTCCATGCATCTTTGGTCTCGAGGCAATACACTGATGACCCAAAAATCCTGAAGTGACCAACACCTGGGCGCTTACTGGAATAAGCCTCCTCTAGAGTCTTCATCTTAAGTATTCGATGTGGTCTACGATTTTGAACATAAACCGTTGTGTTGCATGCATCAGCCCACAAGTGTAGTTGTAGGCCCTGATCATGCAACATCGCCCTTCTTGCCCCTACTATGCTTATGTTCTTCCTCTAGCCCACCCCATTCCGCTGAGGGTTATGGGGTGTCATCAACTCATGTTTAATCCCTTCCATTGCACATAAGTTCTTAAACTTGTTTGAGACATACTCACCACTATTATCACTTTATAGAGCTTCAACCTTCTTTCCCGACTATTTCTCTATCAATGCTTTAAACTCACAAAACTTTGTGAAAGTTTGATCATTTTTTTGCGTGATAAATATCCAACATTTTCGAGAAAAGTCATCAATAAATATAACATAATACTTTGTGTTTGGCCATGGATACTGTCGAGAATGGTCCACACACATTTGAATGGAATCACTTTAGAGTAGCCTCTCCTCAACTATCTCTATCGTGAAAGGAAGTCTTGGTGTATTTTCCCAAAGTACACCCCTTCCATATATCAACTTTCTGAACCGTACCTTTGGGAAGACCCATAGAGATCTACTACAATATCTTCAAATCCCCATGATGCAAGTGGACCAATCGCATGTGCCACAACTTGCCAAGGTCTCGACTCTACACCCTTTCTTCTTTTGTGCTCAAAGAAACAAGCTCCTTTACCTCCATCTTATAGTCATTTTTCACCTGAATCCCTATCTTCTTTACTTGACCCATGGCTATGTGTCAAAGGAATGACTTTCCTTTCGAGAAGGTCACATCATAGCCTCTATCCTCAAGCATGGAAATGGATACCAAGTTCTTCTTTAGCTTCGGCACATACATAACATTATTCAAGGTGAGTGGAGCCCCATGCTCCCTCTGAAAAGTATTCATGACCAATCCAGTAACACTATACTTCCTATCGTCACCCACTTCGATATGCATCTGGATATCTTTCTCCTCCAAGTCACTGAATAACACTTTGTTTCCATTCATGTGGAATGAAGCTCCACTATCTAAGTACCATACACTTCCCATAATTTATGACACCATGCATTCAATGAGGGAAAAGTCCAATTCTAATTGAGAGTTCAAAGCCTCACCTGCCGTTGCTCCTGAGGACTTATTCTTGGAATTCTTGAGTGGAAAATTTGTAGCAAAATGGCCTAGCTCATGTCAATGAAATCAATTAAATTTCATCTTGTATTTCTTCTTACCTCCATGATAATAATCTGATTTGGAATGGGAAGCTTTCCCTTTCCCCTTCTTCACCTTAATCACTAAGGCACAATTCTCTTAATCATCAACCTTTGATGAAAAGCCATCCCTGGTGTTCCTCCTACATCAAATATGACCACAGTCGTTCCCAATCTAGCAACTTCTCCTGATTATTGACAGATTCCTGGTAACTATGCCAACTCTTTGGGAATCCTAGAAGAGTAAGACTCACCATATCATCCTTGGAAACCATGATTCCAACACTTCCAACTTCATCAAGACACTAAGTGAACTTGGTAAAGTATTTTGGAATCGTCTTAACTTTCTCCATTTTGATTTTTCGAAGTTTTTCCTTCAGTGCCAATTTCCTTTGGTCACTGTTGTTCTAATACAAGTCTATCAATGCTTTCCACACAACATACGAAGTTTCCTTTCCATGGAGACTCGAGACAATGTGGTCTCAAACTCCCTCAAGGATTATCCACCTCGCTTTCATCACACACTTCTTCCATTCGACCAAATTCTATGCATCTGATGTTGTTGGCTTAGGAATTTCTTGATCAATGTATTCCTTCAAGCCATTATCCTCTAGCACAACCTCCATTTTTTCCCTCCAGGATATAAAATTCAAGTTTCCTTCCAAGGCATACTCAAGCTGCAAACTGTAGAATGCCATCTGCCAATCCTTAAGTATGTATTGCAAGTTCAAATCTCACTTGTAGCCCAAAACTAAAAACTTAGAAATCTCCTCTAATATATTGTTCTAAGCTCCGATACCATGTAGAAAATCCTGTAGATTCACAAGCTCATGCAATGTACTAAAGAAAAAGACAAGAATCTACTTCTACTTTCAACTAGTAGAAGCCTGTAGATTGATGAAAACAATATGAACAAGAAGAAAATAAATCAATGGAAAATAACACAAGATGTATCTGGGGAAAGAAACTGCTCAAAACCTTGTTATCTATATTGCATATATCAGAAATATGAGTGAAGATACAAATCTTGTTCTCAATAGAATAATTCCGCACAGATATGCTCAACTCTCTTAGCTCACAAGCTAGCTCAAACCAAATACTTACCCAATTCAACAGATCTCCAAGCCCCTAATATCTTGCGTAAATCCTAGGATGAATAGCCCATATTTAAAGGGAATTCATGCTTTCACAATTGTGCAATACAAACATAGGTCCTTCTCTAATTACATGCATAATCTATACAACACAGTAAATCATACAGTTGATAGTACAATGCCCTTATAATCTAGTCTCAATTGGGTCTTTCTCATAATCGACATGCATGACTTTTTGATGAGGGAATATTCGGTTAACTAGAGTGACACTTGTGGATGCACTAGTGCACCAACTGACTATTAACTCTCTATTAGTTCCACAAATAGTTTGGAACTAATTTAACTAAACATAACTCAGTAAATTGAGTGATCTAATTACAAGTCACAATTTAAACTCATATTGGACCCTTAAAATTTAGGGAGAACTTTTACACGACTTCAGAAAGACTTCCAACTCGAAATTCCTAAGTTAATTAAGTTGGTAAACTTAATTAACTATGTACAAGTTGCTATGAGAATAGAATTCGATTTTAATTTACAGTCTAATTCAAGGAAAAATTAAACTTGAATTTCTTGATCCATTTCTCAACACCATATGGAGGAGTTTGAATTCCCAGGCGTCTGTCTGGTGGCCCCAAATAAATAGAGTAAATTTTCTTTTGATTGGGACGTTGCTATTAGGAGGAAACCAAAAAATGGTGGCTATTCACAGTTCATTTCCTCCTACATGGTTGTTTCCTATAAATTTATTCATAATGTGTCCCCTCCAAGAATTATCCCTTAGCATAAAGAAATCCTTCAACTGAGTAAGGACACTAGGGTGGTATATTGGTACCTATTTGAAGATTAAACAGAGATTCAGGTCTATGGGTGTGAGATTCCTCCATATTGCTTGTCTGTATTCATACCTATGAGGATATTCTCCCTTGAGTTCATTAGACAAAGTCTTAATGGGGACCAAGTCCACTTTTTCCCTACCAAGAAGGGATATATGTTCAAGTTGGTAAAAACTATAGGGCTTTTTATTGATAACTCTATACAGGCCTTCTTGGCGACTGAGGAATTACTAAAGCAATTGAATTTTGACTTAGGAGATGTTTGACATTATGATCCTCATGGGGTCATTGCAAAGAAAAGTGAAAGCATAAAAGCTTCAACTTATGAGCATAAATATAGGCTTGAGATTGAATGGAAATCCTACCTCAACTCATGGCTTATTAACACAGAGATGGAGGTTTAGACTCAAACAACAAAGGACAAGGAACAAAAAAGGACCAATGATGAGACAAGGGATGTAGAAATGGAATATGTACAAATCAACTAAAAGCCCAAGACTCAATATATGGAAGAAGAATCCTCAGAGGTATCCAATCTGAGTTTAGAAGGAGGTACAACCACAATCGAACCTAGCTGGCCTGCTAGAAAGGCCATTGAAAAAACGAACAAGAAAATAAGGGGGAATATGCAACAGCAAATGGCTTCCCATTCAGTGTCATTCTAGACTAGACTTATGGTTGTAATGGACTTGGAGAGAAATCAAATGAAAATTTTATTGCATCACCCACTAGCACAGTCACTACCATTGAGCTCCCAGTCCAAGGACCTGTATGTCTCCTTAGACTTGGAAAGTGTCCCTCTGCTTGATAAGATCAACTTCCATAGGCAAGTGGGAGAGATTCTTTATAGTCAACTTAATATAAATGAAATGGCCATAAGTAAGGTGGAGAAGCTGCTGGAGAAGGCTACAACAAGATTAAAGCAAGAGCTCTACACATGCAGAATGAAATCTTCAATGAGTTTATTGTGAAATTAGGGGTAAATCCATAGAGTAAGGCTACATTTCAAGCCCTTATTCAAAGCTCACAAGTATAGGTTCAAGAGTTGAGACACCAATTGAAGATGACAACTAACGAGCACATGTAGTCTAAGGAACTCGCACAAGTGGAGGAGGAGAAATAGAGGATGGAAAAAGAACTGATAGACATAAAAAATTAGGTGGTGCCTCTTAAGAAGTAGGTGGAAAAAATTCAACTAAGAATAGACACTCACATCTGTGTTGTGTTGGTGCCTAAGAACCCTCAGAATCCCATGGAACAACTCACAAAGACATTCGTCAAGCTTCAAATCTCAAAAGGAGAGTTCAAAAAGGTGCAGAAGGAATTAGAAACAACCTAGTGAGGCTTGTCACGAAAAGAAAAGAAACTTGAGACAACTAGGACTAATGCATATCTGATCAACAAGAGCCTATAGGTAGCCAACCAGGAGTTTGTTGAGCTCAAAGGCATTCTGAAAGAAAATATGTCTCTCATTCAAGATAAGAAACTAGTCTGGTATGAAATTATAGCAAAGATGAAAAAAAACTAGGAGCACATAAGTCTAATGGATGAATAGAACATTGTGATCAAGGAGTATGAGTTCTTCATCTTAGATGTCAAGGAAGATGGTGAAAAAAACTTCCAGATTTCCAAGAAGTTCATTCTTTTCTTAAATGAAAGGCCACTCGGTGATTTGAGGGCCATAGATATGGTGGATAAAGTGTCTTCTGTCATGGAGATCTCCAAAGTAGTTCAGAAGGAAGAGGCCAAAGAAAAAGATGAAGAATGCCTACACATAGTGTTGAAGGATGTGGCTACCTTCTACTCTGAGTTTGATGAGAGAGTCAGAGAAGGGTTTCCTAGCTGTTGGGATCTTGTGGGAATTCTAGTCCCATGGGAAAAATACAATCAAATGTTAGTTGAGGCCAAGATCAAGGCGAATTACTCCCATGAGAAGACTACCACCCTTAAAAGTAAAAAGATGGTTAATTATCTCAAAAAGGATTTTCAGTTGTTAGGATCAGTGAAGACCTTGCTCTGCCCTAGGTTGAACTATACAAGGCTCACAAATCTCAATATTGCATATAAGTGATTTTTTCATTCTCCTCTACCAGCTCTAGTATTGTGGAAAATATGTGAACAATTCATCAATCTTCCTGTGCTCGAGATCATCGAGCCAATGATGCTGCCTCCTAAATTTGTCTATCATAGTTAAAGATACTCTTGATTGTGTCAAATCATGACACTTTCATATTTTCTATTTCATGTAAATATTTTGTTTTCAAAGACTCAATACTAGATAGTTAGGATCCGGCTAGTATGTTTGTGCCACTAGAGCACGTTGATTTTGTTATAATGATTCAATGCCAAATCAAGAAATAATATTTTGTAATGGGTTATCTCTCTGAGGTCTATTAAAAAAATTGTGATACAAAAGCAAGGGTTCAGAATTTTGGTTTTCCTTCTTGTGTTTGTTCCATATGTTCTCACTTTTTTTTCTCAGATTACATGTAATAGCAACTGTTAGATATGTTTTCATGGATTTATGGGTTCATCTATGTCTAATGCTCATCAAAGATGCCTATAATTGATATGAATTATTATCCTTAAAAATGTGCTCTACGTATCTTATTACTTCATTTATTTATTTTTCTTGTCAACTTCATGTTGAACTATGATGTAGTGGATTCTTAGTTTAAGCCGTGTGCATTGGTTGTTGGGTTGTGTTATATTCTTTCCACATAGTTAACAGGGGGTTTGAGGGGTACCCATAACCCCACTTTATGGGGTCCAGGCAGCGCCCCGGAAAATTTTGGTTTTGGACCCTATGTTAGGTTGGGCGGACCCACCTATGGTTTTGTGCATGATTTTCGCACATGTTTTTTGGACGCGATGGTTTTGGTCCATGGTATTGGATCGATGGTTTTTTGGTCCATGGTATTGGACGTGGTGGTTTTTCGGTCCATGGTATTGGATGCTTCGGCATGTATAAATATGTATTGTAACATTGAAAGGAACATA
>APFE031596689.1:155107-171940 GCA_000404065.3 Pinus taeda | reverse complement strand
TTCCATCCGTCATACTTGTCTACTAGCCGCAATTGTGGTTTCCCAAATCGTAGGTGCATCATTCTTCTACATCAGCACTAGTCCTTAATAATTCTCTGATTCGTACCCCACCATCTTGCGGGCATAACACCAGTCCCCATTTCAGAGCATGAAAACGTTGTTGTTCCGGTGCTTCGCTCTCGAATTTGTTCAGGAATTCATCCACCATTATCAACCTGTCATACCTAGGCATATCCCTTATCTCCATGGTTACACAGCGTAGTGATCATATCATCATGTTGCAGCTAAGCATTGTTACTTCGTGTAGCCGATTATTCCATCGTTTTATTTCTTCGTCTGAATCCAAAGTGCAGGAGCTTTTGCGCTCCCACGAAATCCTACCATTTGTAGTCGAATTCACCTAATACTGTTTTCATGCATCTATCTTTTAGATGCAATCGAGATCGTCATCACTATCATCATTGTGCACCAGTTCAATTTAGCGTGCTCCTTCGGCCGGATCTAGCGGTACTACTATGTGTAGTGACTTTTTCTCAAAAATCATTTTGTGCTTCTTTATATTTATGACTCCATTCATATCAGTGGCCCAATCTATGCCCAGTAGTGTGGGATAGGGATTGCTATCGTCGAAAATCTCTATCACTTCGAAATCTTCTAGCGCACTCGCAACTTCAATATCCACTGTTACCCCTTGCAATCTCCGCATGGGTAGGATCTTTTGCTGGTTCGCCATCTGCAACTGGATAGGAGACCATTGTAGTGTGGGTCTGCCCATGCATTCCCATGTTTGTTTCTATAGTACATTCATGTCCGATCCGAGATCCAGGATTACCTGATCCATTTCGTACTCCCCGATTTGCATAGTCAATCGCATTTCCCTTCCTGTACGTAATGCATGCTTTCTAAGTTTCTAGACCACACACGGTTCTCATGACCCCGTGCACCTAGTGATAAGTTCATGTAGTCCTTTTACAGCCTTGCTATCATGCAATAGTTTCATGCATGTCTCCAAAAAGGTAGTGAGCATTGAAGGATCCATCCCTGGTTCTAGTTGATCCTTACTACCTGAAGTGGAGGCCTCTGCGAAGCTCTTCTTAGCTTCCATGAATGTATCCTTTTCTCACTCCAAATCAAATTTAGGATCCTCTATAGGAGCATTGCGAACCCACGCACTTTCTTTTGAATTCTTACCTTTATCATTGCCAGTGGTGATACTACTTCTAAGCACTATGTTTACATTCAGGTCTTCTTTGTGCAGCTCAGACCTCATCATTGGCAAATTCTGAGTCATGGGAGGCTGGAGTACCCCTTTTTCATGCAACCTTGCTATCAAGATAGGGCAGTCTTTTGCCTCATGATCAAACTGAGTACAGTACAAACATGATTTTCTTGTCAGATTCATACAATCACGGGCATAGTGTCTGGGCCCTCCACAGTTGTAGCAAATTAGTTTTCCATGACCCCTTCATGGTCCTATTCCACCTCGAACTCATCTGTGCCCCTGAAATCTAGCACGTGCCATTCCTGCATTTGGGTCGAGGGCTCGTGTTTCAGTTTGTACTCTATAGGCAGGAGTCCGATCCATCATTAGTTCGTAGCTTCTGCAGGTGTGCTCATCATGGCCTACCAACTTGCAGAAATTACAAAACAATTGTTGAGACGTCTGTGTATACTTCTGCAATAGATGACAATTATCTGTAGTGTGTTTTCCTCCTATCTGAAAAATCAAATACCATAATGCAGGCATCATGCTGGGTCCTGCTTGTGCCTCAGGTCTTAACGGCATCGGTCCTCGTCCCGCCAAGTAATTCGAAAAAACTGGATAGTGGTCCTTATCATGCCCATGGCCTTTGCATTTTATGCACCATACCTCCTCGTGCACCTCTGGCTGAGGTGTCCCATCCTATTTCAAACTCTGCATTTCCAGACACAAATTTTGCAGTTGCGAGTGGATTTGTTGGAATGCTAGACTAGGATCTTGTATAGGGGTCTCATGCAATCTCATTGCCATCTCCAAAGCTTTGGCTTAGGTGTAAAGCTTTTGTTGTGTCAGCGCCATCCTTAAATGCGATGTTAGTGACGCTACAAACCATGTGCAGTGCTACCCATCCATCAAAGTCATGTTGGCTTCACGAATCATACTCTTCAGTCTCTGGTCCAGATACCAGGGGGTATTGCATGGAAGCATCGCGATCTCCTTAAACCCAATAATTGATTGTGTCTCCGACTTTGTCTTGCTAAATTCCCTGTTCAGTGCGGCCTTGATTTCTGTGATTCCTGTGTTTGGATGGTCATTAGAATGCTTAATGTACCATGTTAATGTGCGATCCTGCAGTGCGCTTACCAATGTATCCTTCTTTATATTATCATCCACAACTCCTTGTGGTTCCCATACTACCCTTACCATGATCCAGAATTGGTCTGGATCTTCATTCCCTACTCCTCTGAATATTGATAGTTTGATCGCACTCACCATACTAAACTATGGTGGTGGCTGAGGTGGGGTGGGTGGAGATGGAGGTGAAGATGGTGAAATGGGTGGTGGTGTAGGTGGAGGTGGTAAGCGTGGAATTCACTGCCTTATCAGACTGACTGTGCTTCTTGGAGAAACTTTCACAAACTCTTCCTTGCTTTCCTGCAAGGGTGAAATTAAGGGACTAGTTTATAATTCTTCACTACTTCCATTTCTATAGATCTTCCCACTTCGCATAGTCCCAAACATTAATTTATTCGCATAACCCTCTTTTCACACAATTGCATCTTAATCCAAGTGTTCAAAGATTTAATATACTTACCTTGCGATCCTTTAAGGAAGTGTTGTTATGCCTCGCTATAGCTGACGGTCGTATCTACCGCAAACTCAGTGATAAATCCTCCTATAATTTGATTGAGCTAATGGTCCACACCTCGCGCAATCTTATCTTCTAATGCTTGTAATTTGTGCACTAATTCCGGAGTCCACATGATTGGTTTATCGAGCCTGCACCTTCTCTGACTGTCTGCTAGCTTCGCGATCCACTCATATAGCTCAGAAGGAAAGGATGCAAAGAAAATTTCATGGATTTCCATATATAAGTAGCGCTCCAACCACTATTCCTTAGATACTCGTGGATTCCTGTTTTCCTGCACCGCAAACTCGTGAATCTTCTCGTCCAACCACCCTTCAATTTCTTTCTTTGTTGGATTCTAGTGACATGACACCAGACATCCCTTATGCAGATCGTAGTCCCAGCAACAAAACCATTTGTTGGCTTGTGGGGGCCTGACCCAGGTTCATATGTGATTTAGCCAAACAAATCCTAGTACTACTGGCCCTTTCGGCAATAGTCCATGGAGTGCGGACTGAGGTCTCACCCGAAGTAGTATGGGAGGGTGCTAGAACCAAGTTTCCACACCCTAGAGATGTCTGATGATTTTCAGTGGTCTGCAGTTTGACCCTGCGTGCATGTCGCTAGGCGCACCTATCAGTACCTTGTAGCCTGCGATGCTGCCTTCGCATAGCCTGCGATGTTGCATTCGCGCAGCCCTACTCAAGGCCCGATCCGTGTTATTACCCAGTCCTACTATTAACCCGATATTAGTTGATCACTTAGCTTATTTGTATGTGTTTAGTTATGCTTAACAGTGTTCATCATTCATACAAGTGCGCGCAATAAATAAAACAATACAATTGCAAAAGATATCAACCATATAATAACTCAAAACAGATACACAAGATTTGGAATCAAAATTCTCTTTATTATCTCTTTCCCTAGTTACAGACCCAACTCTACCTTGCACACTCAGTTGCAGGGGTTTGCACACTTAGCTGCAGACTCTACTAGGCCTCTGTGCACTCAACTGTTGAGCCTCTTCCTACTCCTACGACCCAAAGCACTTAGATCTTTACTCTATACTCACTATCTTCTAGACTCCATTTCTTGGCTACTTTATTTTTCCTTTTTTCTTACAACTTAGAGCCTCACTCTCTTTATACAATCCCATGGTCAGCGGACCATGGGTAGGCCGACACTACATTCAAAACTTAGGGCGAACAACCCTATGACTCTATCATACAATTTGCGCTCCGCGCCCATAATTCACGGAGTCCTTACAACAATAGTACTCAAAACTTGGGCTTTGAGCCCAAAACATGCTATGGGGAGATTCCATTCCCAACATAAACCAATGTGGGGAGTCGGAGACATCTACAAAGCAAGAAAAGAATAGTAAACAGGAAATTTGTTTGAAAACTAATACACAAAACCACATTGCACAAAAATGAATGACACACTAATGTACACAAGTAACCATGTAATATGACCTAAGCATAGTACTTCTTAAGGTAAAGCCCATTTCAGGGCTTATCGAGAGGATTTCCTTCATAATCAATAAGCTCATAGGCTCCTTTTTGCAAAACACATTTCACAATGTAGGGCCCATGCCACATGGGTTCGAACTTACCTGCCCCCAACTTATCGTTATCTTGGTTGTATAGTAAGACCAAATCACCCTTAAAGAATGCACGATGGGAGACTGACTGATCGAAATGGGATTTGACCTGTTTCTTTTGTGCTTCAATGACCAAGGTGGTGAGACGACGAGTCTCATCCAGTCATTCTAAATATAAGAGGCATTTCTCTTGACGTGATGTTTCGAGGAGGATTTCAACAGCTAACTTGATTGAAGGAATCTCGCATTCAATCAGCAATGTTGCTTCCAGACCATAGACCAGCTAGAATGGTGTGAAACCAGTTGTGTCTTTGGTTGAGGTTTAGTAGGCCCATAGAGCTGAAAAGAGCATGAGATGCCAATTTGACTTGTGCATCCCAATAGTACACTGAAGCATTATGACCAAGGCTTTGTTCATGGCTTCAACTTGGCCATTGGCCTAAGGGTAATATGGGGTTGAGCCATCGTGGTGCAAGCCCAATGCAAATGTCAGCTCAGCCATCATGTAATCTTTTAAATGGGAGCCATGGTCGATGACAGTGGCTTGAGGTATGTTGAACTTGGAAATAACATGGTTGAAAAGGAATTACGCCATCGTCTTACCGTCTACAGAGTATGTAGGCATCGTTTCGGTCCATTTGGTGAAATAATCTATAGCGACGATAATATAGCCATGCCCCTCGGTCGAACGAGGGTTACATGTCATATAATCAATGCCCCATGTGGCAAAAGGACCAATGGTAATGACGGGGTGTAGGTGAGCAAGTGGGGCACGCATCTGCATTGGTAGATTTGGCATTCGTGGCACTTGTGAACAACAAGAATGCAGTCCTTGAAGATAGATGGCCAAAAATAACTAGGGAGAAGGATTTTTTAAGTGGTAGCGTAACCATACATATGACCACCATAGGCCCCGAAGTGGAAATCATTGAGAACTCTTTCATATTCCTCCATCGTAAGGCATTGACGAAGAACTTAATTGGCACTAACATGGTATAAAGTATTGCCAATAATACAATAGGGTTGGGAGTGATGCCGAATCCTTCAATGATCATCTTTAGTCAATGTAGACCAAAACATGGACATCTAGAGATATAGGATGATATCATTGTACCATAGATCAAGGGTGCTAATCAGAAAGAGGGTCTCATCTAGAAGTTGTTCATCTGCAACAGCGGGAAGAGACTTAGAGGGAAGGGAACAAATCAATTTGGAAAAAACAAGTGACTTCTTAGATTTGGTAGTAGTAAACACCAAATCAAATTTTTGCAGGATCACGATCCATTTAGAATGTTTTCCCCCCAGCAACTAACGAGTGTGGATATAGGTCATGGGGTTGCATTCAGAAATCACTGTAGTCATACAAAGAAGGATATAGTGCCCAAAGTGTTGAACAACCTCGATAGCAGCCAAAGACAACTTCTTGACATGTGCACAACATGTTTTAGGGTTGAGGAGATTCTGACTAAGGTAGTATATCACATGTTCATTACCTTCGTCATTGTCTTGGACCAAGACCATAGCAATGGTGCTAGGGGCCACAACTAGGTAAAGGAAGTAACCTTGATAATAATCTGGCGGGTGCAACAAAGGAGCATTTATGAGGATGGCCTTGAGATCATTAAAAGATTTTTGGGCCACCTCATCCCATACAAAGGGTGTTCCTTGTTTTAGCAATTGGGTAAATCCTGTGGCTAGCCCGACATAATTGGGTATAAAACAACGGAGAAAGTTGGCCTTTCCTTGCAAGCTCTAGAGTTGGTGCAATGAAGATGTTGGGGGTAAATTCACAATGGCCTTGACTTTTAGCGAATCAAGGTGAATATCATTCTTGGAAATGATGAATTTGAGGAATCGTCTGAATTCTACATAGAAAACACATTTGTGCAGGTTTAACCGAATGTTATAGTGTCTGCGGCGCAGAAAAACCTGCCGAAGATGGTCTGGATGATCTTAGCACCTACGAGAATGAGTGGGAAGGTCATCCAAGTAAGGCTGGACAATGTTGCGAATATCATGAAACACATAGGACATTGCTCACTGAAACGTAGCCCCAACATTTTAAAGGCAGAAAGGGAGCTTTTTGTTCGCGAACGTACCCCATAGATAGATAAAAGCTATATTTTCTTGGTTGGCCGGTGCGATGTTAATCTGGTTGTAATGAGAAAAACCGTCCATAAAGGAAAAGATATCGCTCCCGACACATTCATCAATGACTTGATCAATGAAGGGAGTAGGATAGTTGTCTTTAAGATAGGCACGATTTGGATCTCGATAATCAACGCAAACACAGATCGTGCCCTATTTTTTCGTCACTGGGACAATATTGGACACCCAGTCTATAAAGGGGATGGGGTAGATGAACCCATCTTTGAGAAGATTTTCAACTTCACCCTTAATAGTGGCGGCCTTCCTAGGGTGCACTGGGTGAAGCCGTTGGTGAATGGGTTTCGTGTGCAGATAAGTTGGTATTTCATGCACTACAATGCTAGGATCAATGTTGGGCATTTATTCATAGGACCATGCAAACACATCACAAAATTCCTGAAATAGACGAGTATATGTCTTGATCTCATCTGGAGAACAAGATACCCCAAAATGAATGTGTTCAATGATACCGGGTTTGATAGAAGTATCAATCAGTATCGTTTGGGTAATATTACCAAAATTTCCTTCCGACCATACTTTGTGAGTGACAATTTGTAGCAGAAATGGAGAAGAGGACTCTTTGAAAATGGTAGACATGACCGCTGGATGAGGTGGGAATGAGGAGCGATGATGAGTATTGATCCAAGGTGGTTCCTCGAGAGACATGACTTCCATGATACCTTCATCAACTAGGAAGGTCTCGGCTAAGGGATTGGGTGATTCCAAAGTGCCAAGCAAGAGGATTGAGAGTATGTATCAAGAGGGGCCTTCAACATAAAAGAATCAGAGGATGCAAAATTCAAAGCTGAAACAATTTCCATGTAATTGAATTTGGTGAGACTAAACGGCATAACCTCGCCCTAGGTATCAACAAGATTTGGTGAAGGTATGATCCAAGGATCAAATTTGACTGAGATCATGTTGAGAGAGGCAACATGAGGAGGTGGGAGTGGAAAAATTCCCATTAAGGAAAAATCTTTGAAAATAATTGCCCCCATACTCTCATAGGGATCACTAGTGTGCTTGACGTATGAAACATTACCATCTGAGGAGGAAGAGGCAAAGAAAGATAGTTGATTGACAGTGACAATCTTCCTTTGATGGGGAAAAATAATCATGTGAAATAAAGAGGAGGACATGACATCCATGGCATGGGTCCAGCTTCCTCCGAGTAGAAGATTATAATTGAGATAGGCATCAACAATTTCTACCTCGACTTGCACTTTCTTTCCTTCCAGAGTGATGGAAAGGTTAGGTAAGACATTGAAGGGTCACAAATCGCGCCCATAGAAAGCTTCCAAAGTGTTCGGATATTGGCTCAAAGCAAGAGAACTAATAGCCTTCCAACATGTGATTGGCATGATGCAGGTGGAAGCACCTTCATCGATGACAGTCTAGTGGATGGTCTTCTAATTGATGATTACCTGAATGAGAAAGGCAATCTGATGAGGAAGGCATGGAACATGGTTCTCTAGATCAAAACATATCAAATTGGAATTGGTGGGATCGATGCCCCCGATAATTGACAGTAAAGATTTCCGATGTGATGGGAAGCTTTGAAGCACCTCGAGAGTCGACATGGCTGATGGCACCTGAGCCAAATCCTCAACAATATTGTAGTGTTGAGCAGCTAGGGCATTGGGATTATACGAGGATTTCCATAGCACACCTCGAGAGGGTGACTGTATAGCAAAATTAAGGTTAGGGCACTTAATATGCAGAGGCCCAGAACTCGAGGTATAATAAGAAGGTGCAACTTCTTTCTCTTTCCTAGCTGTCGAAGAAGGAGTTTGATAGCCTTTCGATCTAGTAGCCACATTAATAGGCGTACACATCATGAACACTTGAGATCCGGAGGAAGTAGATTGGGGTCGGTCTACCATTTGGGTCTGTTGAGACGGAAACGACTCTTTGAGGACAATAGTGGTCCCTTTGATCAATCGACTAACTTCGGATCAATGGGGACAATCTTTAGTGTAGTGATCTTCCTTGCAAATGAGGCAAGGAAACTTAGTTTTGCCATTGGGAAGATTCGCTAGCAGATGATTTGGAAGGACCCTATTTCAGGGCATCATCATCTTTACCCTTGCCTTTGCCTTTCTTCTTTCCTTTCGAGGATTTGTCTGCTACAGTAGACTGGACTACATGGACCTTTGAGGTTTTACTAGGGCCAGGTGGATTCTCGGATGAACTATTAGGGACAACATTTGAGACTAAATTCTATTTGGAAGATGATTTAGCAAGGGTCTAGGATATTGAACCAATAACTCCATCAATGGGAGGCACAACTTGCGTCATTGAAGTTGCAGGATTGTGTGATGGTTGCGAAGCATTGGGTAATAACTCATACAAAGTGCCAAACTGAGAGTAAACTATATCCAAGCACTAGGCAGGAGCGATGGCTTGCTCTTTAGTAATGCATCCACCCATATCTATATTGTGAGCAATTGGGCCCACGAATTATTTGGTGAACCATTCAATGAGCAGCTAATCAGAAATCTCAAATTTGATTAGGCGACATCTAAATCTCCATTCATGGATGTGATCAGAGATGTGTGTCACAGTATCTTGCTTAAGCAATGCAAGCAAATAGGTTCCAGTTTCATAGCAAACTAGCAACTGAAAATGGATGAGGAAAGCCATGGCTAAAGAGTTAAAGTCATGGTAAGTACTTCAAGGTAGCTCGATGTACCACTTATCTACAACACCCATGAGTGTTCGTTGGAAAATATGGAGATGAATGGAATTGTTAACATATGAGTTCGACGAGCACCAGAGGTGATATGTTATCACATGAGCCTTAGGATCTTCTTTAGCTTTCCCATCGAACTTTGGACAATCGCTTAGTATCTTGGATGACACCAGAGGCTAGTATGGTGAATGAAGGATGGGATCATTCATAAGGTGAGATACATCTAGCAATCCGAGTGTATCCAAGAATGGAAATTGGGTGTTAAAAGGCATGGGAGGTCGACAAGCGGGTCCGAACAGAGGAGCCCATCCTTGTTGGCAAGGATTTTGGCCCCATAGTGGGGGATTTTGGCCATATGGAATTTGAGGCTACCCCCATTGTGGATAAGCAATGTACGGGTTAAAAGGTTGTTGAACTTGTTGACCTTAGACATATGGATATTGGACTTTTTGTCCTTGAACATACGAGTGATGAAGCTGTTGCCCCTAAACAAGAGGATTTTGGACCTGTTGTCCTTGGGCATAAGGTTGATACACTTGTTGCCCTTGGACATAAGGATTCTATACCTGTTGCCCTTAACCAAAAGGATTTTGAACCTGGTGACCTAGGGAATTAGGGTTTTGTACCTAATGCCCTTAGCCAATAAGATTCTGACCTGTTGACCTAGGACATTAGGATTTTAAGACTGTTGTTGTATGACTTGACCTTGACCCTGCCCTTGCAAGGGTTGAGCCCGTTGATATGTATACAAGGGTTGTTGTTGCCCTGGATGGTTTTGTTGCAAGGGTTGACCTTGCAGTTGCAAAATTTGTCCCTGAGGCTGCAGAGGTTAGCCTTGTGAGGACATGGGCTGGAAGGTGTGTGGAGCATATTGAATCTTCCACTACACAGTTTGTTGTAACTGTTGACCTTGTGGTTGTTGCAGTTGACCTTGTTGCAGGATCATTTTCCCTTGCTGAGAGCCCCTACTGCAACAAAGGTTTCCCTTGCGGTAACAAAGCTTGCCCTTGTTGTTGTAGAGGTTGTCCTTGCTGTTCCAAGGGTACATGAACAGTACCCAGGAAATTTTCAAACTAAATCTGGCCATAGCCAGGCTAAATGTATTGACCAGATTGGAGGGTGTAAGGTTAATTAACCATTCCTTGAGAACCATATGGAACATAAGGAGTTTGGTATTGGACATGATCCCCATAGGGCTACTGATACTGAAAATTGCTCGATCCAGATGGACCAACAAGATTTTGAACCTGTTGGTACTGGACATTACTTGATCTAGTAGTATCAACAAGGTTGTGAATAAAATCATAAGAAGGCTAGTTCATACCAAGTGTGTGAGCTTGTGATCCACTCACATTGGTGGCACCTGACACCATAGAAACATTCAAGTTTTTTCCCCTAGGTGGTGGCACAGCCTAGCCACTGACTAAAGGGATGGAGGAACTGATAGAGACATTCTTTGAAACTATCGGTTGTGCTTGATGGGTAACTAGGATTGACGATACAAGGGTATTCAGAATGGTGGGTTGCATCAAGAATGAGGTAATAGCCTGTTGGGAAGTCATGTTCAAAATGAACAGACCTGACATAGGCATGGTTCCTGACACACAAACAGGGTTATGGTAAAGTGATGATGCACTAGATGTACCTGAAACCAACTACACCAAAGAAACATATTTGGGTGGAAAACTGACAGGAATACCCCCTGAATAGGGGAAACCCTTAGGAGGAAAAGGTAGCTCTTGCCCCTTAATAGTGTGTGGAGTAGCAACTTCGAACTCTTATGGAGAGGTGACTGGAGCATCGCCTTCAGTTTCCATGTCTGGAAACAAATGATGATGAATGAACAAAGAAGTACAAGGGGATAGTTCCAAAGGAACACCAGGCTGGTTGTACAAACTGTAAGGAAACTGTGGTGATATCACAACAGGGTCAAATAGAGGATTCAAAGGATAGATAACTAGTCCAAGCTGACCGTCAGTGGTTGGCGAGTCCTGAGGAGTTTGAACCAGATTGTCCAGAGATTCCAGGCCAAGATCAACGGATGACCCAGTATCAAAAGTAGGTGGAGGATGAGATGACAAAGGTTGAATGCTCAGAACAATTCCGAGTTCAACACCTTGGTCCTTGAGTGACTCTAGTAACTCAAGAAATGGCTCCTCATACAATCTTTCAAATGGAGGAGAGGAAGAGGAATTGGGTGAACTAGATGGTTCAACCACAATGACCTTGTCTTAGTCAATAGAAAAATTAACTTCAAGGCTTTAAAATTTTCTTTAAGGGAAACTCATGATTTTGTCTCAAAAAAGGCTAATAGGGTGTTTTTGGATCATGGGAAACCAATTATTAAGACGCATAAAAGACTGGTGCTCTTTCATTTTTTAAGAGTTGAGAAATAAATAAAGATGACTCTATCACTTTCGATTGGAAACGAGCTCGAAAGGGCAAGTGCTCGAATGATCTTTTAAGTTTAATGAGTCAAAAGATAAAATGACTACTCTTGGTGATCTAGGTAAACAGGATTACTAGGCAACTGTGAATTGTAGAATACCTCTCGGTGAACTAAGAAGTACGAGCATGCAATCACCTCGAATGTTGTGTTCAGTGTATCATGTTTGCAAGGTGGACGACTTGGCTTCGTAAGGATAAAAGATTGCAGCCTAGAGGGATCTCTCGTTATATACTTGATGGTACGGGGAGAACAAATCTGTACTAGTGTTGTATAGTGCTGAAGCTAATGACAACTACTAGGTTTAAAGATGTCAAAACACATCTCTAGCATAGACCTTCTAGATATGATCATTAAATGTAAAATGTGCTTAGGTTAATTGAATTCATTTTAAATTTTATCTTGAGTTATGTTTTAGCTTTCAGGTCTTAGCTATGTGACTCGAAAAACCTTAAATGCAACTAAATGAGACAAGACCCTTTCAATTCGATGAAATTCCTACACTAGAGAGGGTAGAAACTACTCAATCGAATGCAAATAATCAAGCAACTGAAAGCAAAATGATATTTTACTACCTTACTTTTTCGAAAAATAAACTAATGAAAAATGCATTCCAATTCCTAATTTCCTGACGAGCACATATCTAACAGTCCTTTGAAAGAAAAAGAGTTCTTTTCCTTTTCCAAATGGCAATGCAATTATAGTCTTTCAGTGATGCAAGTTATCGTAGCACAATGATGCAACAAACTAGAATTTCATACTTTTTCATGAAACACCAAAATAAACTTTTCACACACAACTCTTTAATGAAATTTTTTTCGAGACAATAAGCTCTTCAAGCAGATGAAAACATGAAAAGAGAAGCTCATTTAGACTAATGAAACACTGAATTTACCAACAACAAGCCAAGCAACATAATCCATTCCAGAAAAGAAATGTTTATACAAGAAAACTTAAACTTTCCAAACTTGTGTAATAGAGGTCAAAGTCATAAAAGGACCGAAAATGAAATGCAAGGAGTAAGTACACCTACAACCCGACTCACTGAGTTCACAAACAGCTGAATGGACAACTCCCTAGTGTCACTGACCACCCAATGACTCAAGCAATCAAGCAGAAAGATGATTAGACAACAAGAAAACAAAACCATATGAAAAGCACCTTTCTAGTCAAGGAGAAAACAGTCCAAAAGGCTTACGAGGTCAAAATCGTAAGAGCAGAACACACTAGCCAAGATTGGGGTAAAACCCTAATATTCATTTACAGGCATCGACGTGACTTCCTAATTGACAACAAATGCCAGAGGTTGGTCGGCGGGATTATTCCTCAACAAATCACGTTGATCAGCGCGAATGTTAGTGGATTAAGTGTGTTGATCGAAGGAACCAAGAAAAAAATTTTAAAAAATGAAACAGAGACCAGATCTGCTACTATGAATTTCAAACTCGGGCCAGTAAGTAGGAGAAAAGAAACAAAACCAAAGGGAAAAAGTGGAACTAGAAAATTTCTCACAAAATCATGAAATCCAAGAAAAACAAAAGGATGGTATCCCCAATGGAGTTACCAATTTGTGGTGAAGTAAAATTATAATTGCGGATACAAAAAAATTCCTCTAGCCCAATAATGGGTATATCCACAACAAATGCATTCTATGGAAGATTTCTTTAGGTTAGAACCAATTAAGAGGGCCTGCCTCTTAGTACACTTATCCCATTTGATGACGTCCTTGCTTGCTCGCTCTAGCTATCTATCGCTTCCTTCTTCAAGCACCTAAAACAAGTAAACAACAACAAACAAAAACTGTGATAATAGAAAAATTGTAGTTCAACCTACTTAACAAGTCAAGAAACATTAAGCCATGAATATGTAAGATGAAAAAACATGTAGGAAATCAATCGATAGTTGCATATATATTGATATCAAGAAGAGATTACAACCATTGTCTTGATGTTGCGATTCTCCTCTGACAAGACCAGGTTCCCACACACTTCTGCTAACATTCCATGATGGCCTCAATCAACAATAGTTTTAAGGCCCTTCCCTTTAAGCTTCACTCCAAACCAAATCACACTTCTCCCTCACAAAACTAGATAGCTACAACTATGAATAGCTTGTTGTTTACTCCAAACCAAAATAGCACTAGCACGCCAACATCAACACTAGCTTGTGCTTGGGAAGAAGGGAGGTTTATATAGGATCAATGGATGGGAGATGGATCCACTCCGCATGGGAGAAGTTCTTATCCCTTGAGATAGTTCCATCATTATAGGGGAAAGGAGCCCAAGATTACATCCTTGACCCCATCCGGCCAAACTATTTACCTGACTTCTGTTATGAAGCTTCTAGAGCTAGAAGCTTCAACAATTAACTCAAAAAACTTTCCATAATAGGACCGACATGACTAGAACATAGCTCAGTTGCTCTGATCGACACTAGGGATAGTGCTAATCTCTACACATAAGCATGGGGGAGACAAAGGTCATTCTTGTAAACTAGGCAAAACAGAAGTTTTTTTAGGGAAATGGTGCAAAGTGAATTGATCTGCTCATGAAGAGGGACACAATGGGAGTTTCTTCATGAAGGACAAGCATGTGGGGTACACTGTAGAGGTCCTCTAGGATCAAGGAACAGGGAGTACAAGGAAAGTGACAAAATGTTGTGTAAAAAGAAGATTGTCTTATACTCATTGCAAAGATGCAAGAGATGAAGAACCAACAACCCACTCAGAACATCCAAATGATGATGTCATAATCATGCGAGGATGGTCGAAGCATTAATATAGTTACCCGAAGTGGTGTGGCTACCGAGGAAGATAAAGTCGTAGGGGAACAACCAAAAGAGAATATGTGGGTGCACAAGGCTACTGAAAAAGATACTGAATTTGGTTTACATAAGGCAAAAGAATAATTTATGGAGGCGAAGAAGAGCTTTGTGGATTCAAGAGCTTCTACATCAAAGAACCAGAATGCACGAAAAGAGAAGCCTGAAGAGGTCATTGCTGCGAAAAAGACAAATCCCTCAGTATTGAAATCCTTCTTACAAACCAGCATGAAGCTCTTAAGGGACCAGAAAGAAGTGGAGGGACTGCAAGAATTAATAGACAACTGCACTGGCAAGGGTAAGTCACTACCTGAACAACGGGCAATGTATAAAGTAGACAAAAGTAAGAAAAAGAATGGTCAAGAGATGAGATTGACTGCAGAAACTGGAGAATTTGAAATAGAGTAGGTGATCATAGATTTGGGATCTGATGCGCATATTTTGCCTAAATAGACCTAGGAAAGAATGGTAAAGTCGATGCTACAGTGGTGCCCAATTCAGCTATGAATGGTGAACCAAGAGAACATTATTCCTATGGGATGCCTACACGGAGTAGCTGTAGACATTGAAGGGGTGTGCACTATAGCTGATTTTTAGGTAATCGAAATAGTGGATGATAGTAATCTCTACCCAGCGTTGCTTGGAATTGATTGGGCATTTGATATGAATGTGGTCATGAACCTGAAGAATCACAGCATGATGCTTGAGAAGAAGGAACTAAGAGTCATTGTTCCCTTGGATCTAGTCAAAGGTGCGCGGTATACTGAACCAGTTTGAGATTACTATGAGGAGGATCATATTGAACATATCTATAATCTTACTACTCCAAACAATGATTAGATCAATCCTATAGTGGATGGAAGAATTACATGTGAAAAGGATAGCTCCTGCAACTCGAATTCAGATGAGGAGCTCGAGCATTGGAAGGCTATATTGCATGAAGTACCAACTTTGCGATGCAACCAAATTACTAAATCACTCTGATGTATATCCACTGAGGTACACAATTTACCAGATTATGATGACTTAGAATATGTAATTTTGTTTCTTGATAAATTTGAAAGGGATGTACTGAAGGAGCATCGGTTCTAGGCATTAGACATCGTACTGAGAGCTACACCTACCAGACAGTGGGGTACACATAAGCACAACTTTGCAGACTGGAAGACGTATCAAAGGATGATGAAGTTGTGATTTGGCTATGCAAATACCCACATTACTGAAAAATATATATGGAGGGATGATCTGCACGAGCATTTGGCTTGTTGGACGAAAGCATGGGGAGAAGAACCACAACCCGAATGGGTACATATATTTTGACTTACCTTGGATATTATTTTGATAAATTGGTACTTAGAAATAGAGCTACGACATGGAACTGTGGAGTGGGACGTTCTGAAGGAGAGATTTTTGTTAATTCAATTTTGAGGATAGATTCGAGAGTATTGATGAAGCATTATAGGAAATAAAAGCTATGATATTCAGAGCCTATCACGTGGGTACAACTTGACTGGAGTACGTATCTATGCCATGATATGGAGTGCTATAATGTTACCGCAGAAGAAGGTGAGGAAGATCTCAGGAATATCAGTATCCCTGAGTCAAAGGGACAACGTGAAGTCGTTGGGCTTGAGGTTGAGGTACCTGAAATTTCAAAACCATTTAAGACCAAGCAAGTGAATATTGGGTTGGAAGCACAACCAAAGTTCGCAAATATAGGCGATCACTGGGATGAGGACATAGGGTACAAGGTCACAGAGTTGTTACATGAATATCAGGACTTGTTTCTAATAAATTGTTTTGATCTAAAGGGGATAGTAGGTGATCTGGGTGTTATGAAGATTAATATGAAGCCAAATGCGAAGCTGGTAAAGTAGCACCCATACCTATTGACTCCTAAATACAAAGAAAAGGTGTGTGAAGAGTTGTATAAGATGCTTGCAATATGGATTATTGAGCCTATAGAAGAATCAGACTGGGTTAGTCCTATGGTAGTTCGAGAGAAGAAGACAAAGGTAGAAATCATGATATATGTAGATCTAAGGAAGTTGAACGATGCTTGTGTACATGATCCATTCCCTACGTTGTTCATGTTATCACTCAGGTTGTCCCTAGGCTCCTATTAGGGATACGACCGAGGTAACCACAAACCAATCTTTCGATTGCAGGTTCTAGCCCACCTGCAATCGGAGAGGGCTCTCTCCTTTAGATTCAACCTTAGTTGATGATTTTAGGCTAGCTTTCTGACTTCAAGGGAATGTTGACTGTGATTGGAGGGAAGGTAGGATTCTTGAGT
>APFE031596689.1:108318-148419 GCA_000404065.3 Pinus taeda | reverse complement strand
TCTTCAAGCCTTAAGATCTTGACCCATCAATATAACTTATCCTTCATCAAGCGCTCAGGTTCATCCTTGATTCAGATCCAGCTGTGCACCATAACCCAATAACCTGTATTCTAGATCTTGCTCTTCATTAGATATTCAATTCATGAGTGCCTTTGCCTAATGATCTTCTCCTTCTTTTATAGTCTTAGGCCTTACTCAACACCATGGTCCAAAACCACTTAGAATGAATATCTTGGACCAAATACGTGGGGTCAACACTTCGGACAAGATACCTTGGACCAATACCATGGATCAAAATATCATGGACCAAATACCACAAACCAAAACTAAGTTTTACAACATGTACGCACCTTTTCTTCCGTGAAAGTGCGTGTGTATGCTATACGTGCCTTTTGGTCTGCGAACCCACATGTACACGCGGCTTGGTCAATGGGGAACCTACGTATACCTCTCTTTCTTCATTCTGTGAGCCTGAACTGTGATCTATCATCTGTGTGAGTTGCCATCAAGGACAACACCTGTGTCGTAGTGCTAAATCCATATCATATGCCAACAATCCCCCCCTTTGGACTTGATGGCAACCCCAAGTCACTCTCCCCCTTTGTCATCAAGGGAAAAGGGTTATGCTCCCCCTGAGTACATGTTGAATTCTCTGATATGCTGAAGTGAGTTGTCCATGCTCCGCCTGAATATAAGCAAGGTCTGCAAAAACATGACTCTATACATACATCATAAATGACCTTCCTATCACTAATGACTCATATATACATCCATCTCCCAACCAAGTGGGGATATACCAAGTTTGACTCATCCACTCAACCAAGTGGGTATATACCAAATGTTTATACATGTCAGAACAAGAACATTACATCATCCATCCCATGCATAGTGGGGAAAAAATAGGTCATTTCATGATCTTGACAATAAAAGATATACATGACATAGAGACAAAATATCTAAAACAAGACTATGATAGTTATCAACAACTATCATCAGCAGCATCTGTCAATCACCATCCAGACCAGCAACCATGATCTCCCCCTGAACCTGTTCCACCTGAATAAAAAAAACTGTGAAGTTGTACCACGATCTTCTAAGATAATGCCAACAATGCATTACTATAAGTATATGCTCCCCCTGAACCTGTGCTATATGATCACTGTTAGACCCATATTAGACTCCTTTCATCCACTGTTTCTCTTCAAACCAACATATACGCGACTATATCCACAACAACTGGCATACGTACACGGGTACGATTCATTAAACTTGCGTAACCACTTTTCTCTTAAATAGATAAGTTTTAACAACAATATGATGCATCAACTATTCCCAGCTTCTGTCTGAGATATTCAAATGTCTCTCTGGGTAGTGGTTTGGTGAAGATATCAGCAACCTATTCTTTGGAGGGAACATACTCCAATTTGACCTTTTGTTCAAGCACTTGTTCACGTAGAAAATGATATTTGATGGGTATGTGCTTGGTCTTGGAATGCATGACTGGATTCTTTGAAATACTGATTGCACTTGTATTATCACATAGAATGGAGATGGGTGGAGTACATGTGATCTGAATGTCTTGCATTGTATGCATCATCCAAAGGAGTTGTGTGCATCAAGATGCAGCAGCCACATATTTTGCTTCAGTTGTAGATAATGCAATTGAACTTTGTTTCTTGCTGAACCAAGACACTAATCTAGAACCCATATAGAATGCACCACCACTAGTGCTTTTGTTTTCATGCACGGTTCCTGCCCAATCTGCATCTGTATATGCATGAAGTGTAAGATCTGTGTCCCTAGGATACCATAAACCAAAATTCTAAGTTCCTTGAAGATATTTGAAGATCCTTTTGACTGCCTGAAGGTGTAATTCCTTTGGATTTGCTTGGAATCTTCCAACTATTCCCACTGCATGCATGATGTCTGGTCGAGTACTTGTTAGATAAAGAAAACTGCCAATCATGGATCTGTAGGTTGTCTGATGTATTGTTGCTGATTCATCATTTGAGCTGAGACTGCATCCTGTTACCATGGGGGTACATACTGGTTTAGAATCTTCCATGTCATATTTTTTCAAGATCTGCTTAAGATACTTTGTTTGTGATAGAAAAATACCATCTTTATTTTGTTGAACTTGTAGGCCGAGAAAATATGTGAGCTCACCAAGCAGGGACATTTCAAATTCTTGTTGCATTACCAAAGCAAAGTTTTGACTCATGGCTTCTTCATTGCTACCAACAATGATATCATCAACATACACTACAAGTATTAGAAATTTATCATTATCAATCTTTGTATATAGATTGCTATCAGTTGTTCCTTTTGAAAAACCTTGTTGATGGAGGCATTTGTCAAGATGGTAATACCAAGCCCTTGGAGCTTGTTTTAGACCATAGAAAGCCTTTCTGAGTCGACATACAAGTTTTGAATCATTTCCAAGGATGAATCCATCTGGTTGCTCAATATATACTTCTTCTTCTAAGTCTCCATTAAGAAAGGTAGATTTTACATCCATTTGGTATACTTTGAATTTTTAAAAGCTAGAAAGAGCAAGGAACATTCTTATGGCAACAGGTGCAAAAGTTTCTTCAAAATCTATACCTTCTTGTTGAGCATATCCTTTACAAACAAGTTTGGCCTTGTTTTTGATAACTTCACCATTTTCATTCAGCTTTTTTTTAAATATCCATTTGGTTCCTATGATATTATTATCATGAGGTCTAAGAACTAATTCCCAAGTAGTATCCTTTTCAATTTTCTCAAGTTCTTCATTCATGGCCTCGACCCAACATTCATCTTTGCATGCTTCATTTACATTTTGAGGTTCGATGGAGGAAAGCAATGCTAGATAGCTTGAAGCTTCTGTAATAGTTCTTCTTGTCTGCACACATGCCTCTCTCTATCCCAAAATTTGAGTCTCTAGATGATTTTTCTAAAAATACCTAGATGGAGTCTTTTCTTATGTCGTTATCTATTCTTCTGGTGCTTCATTGGTTTCTTCTTCTTCAAAATTAGTCTAATTTGACGTGGAAGGATAATCCTCATCTTCTTCACACTCTTCGGTTTTTACCTACTTTGGATTTTTTCCATACCAAAGTTCATGTGGAGTTTGAGTGTTGTTTACCTAAACATTTGCTTTGTTGAGGATAGTGATGGAAGCAAATGCAGCTTCACCCCAGAAGGTTGCAGGAGTTCCAGACTCATCTAGCATGGCATGAGCCATTTGTTGAACATTTCTGTTCATCCTT
Source organism: Pinus taeda (assembly GCA_000404065.3). Lineage (NCBI taxonomy): Eukaryota > Viridiplantae > Streptophyta > Pinopsida > Pinales > Pinaceae > Pinus > Pinus taeda. Next base: position 145,168 of record APFE031596689.1, on the reverse strand, counting down.
TCTACCATTCCATTTTGCTGAGGAGTCCTTACAGTGGAGAATTCTCTTTTTATTCCATGTTCTTCATAAAAGTCGAAGAATTCATCTGAGGTAAATTCCCCTCCTCGATCAGATCTAAGGCATTTGATTTTGTGATCTGATTCATTTTCAACCAAGGCTTTGAAGGCTTTGAACTTTTCAAATGCTTCATCTTTATTCTTTAGAAGTCCTATCCAACACATTTTGGAAAAATCATCAATGAACAATATAAAGTATTCCTCTCCACGAGGTGACTTTTTCCTTGATGGTCCTCATAAATTAGTATGAACAAGTTCAAGAGGCTTACTAGCTGAGCCTTCCTTTTCAAGGAAGTGTGCTTTGGTTTGCTTACCAAAATGACATGATTTACATATTGTATTTTCTAGGATGCTGATATCAGGAAGATCATCAACAACCTGGAATCTCCATGCTTTTCTTGTTTGAGAGAAGCTTAGATGCCCCAATCTTCTGTGCCATAGCCAGTGTTCATCATTTTTTCTTAGATAGCACTGTTGTTGTCCTCCCTTGAGTACGCATAAGTTGTTTGGAGTTCTTATACCTTTGATTACAGTTTCTCCTATGTCAAGCTCATGATCAACACATCCATTTGATCGAAATACTACTTCATTTCTTTGATCACGCATTTGACTAACACTCAGTAGGTTATGCTTTAGACCATTAACATACATAACATTCCCAACTTTAACTTTTTCTTTTAATATAATAGAACCTTTACCTTTTATGATAGCAGGAGTGTCATTTCCAAATGAGACCTTATTTTCCTTTTCTAAGGCATTATATGACTGAAGTTTTTCTTTATCACCTATCATGTGTTTCAAGCATCCACTGTCAATGTACCACTGATTTTCTTATCCTTTTGCATACAAGGCTATACACATCTTTATGTTTGCGGCTATTTCTTTCTCCATATTTTTGGATTTAATGAATTTTTCTCCTTCTGAGAAGTTTGTCGAAATTTACTCCTGGAATTAGTTTCTTCATGATCAAAGTTGTTGCAGATAGAGCATTCAATTACATTTTCAAGAAGAGAAGAGTTATCGTAGGTCTGTTTCATGATCCCCATCACATTCCTTTGATTTCATGCTTCTCTAGTCATGATGGTCTTGTAAGCAACACATTGAGCAGCTTTGTGTCCAAAGTTATGACATGAAACCTTTGAAGAAGTTCATGCAATTATCGAATCTACTAACCTAGTGATTATAGTTGCTATTCATTCTTGAAACAGATTGAGTATGATTTACCTGAGGTTGGTTGTAGCTTCTGTTTATCCTTGAAGAAGATTGAGCCTGATTTACCTAGTGATCTGCTTTATGCCTTTGTTGTCAATTGTCAAACTGTTCACTGTTCTTTGTTGCATCAAGATAGCTTTTAGTGGAGGTTGATGACTTATGTGCTTGGGATGCTTCTTCAGTATATCCAAGACCTGTCTTAATCAAAGGAGAATGCTCCGCTTTGATAATTTCATTTAGGGTTTCTGATCCTTTATCAAATCTAATATTGAGAGTTTTTTTTTTCTCAATATCCTTTCTTAGACCCACAATTTCATATTCTAGTTTTTCATTGTGTTTTTCTCTTTCAGCAAGTTGGAATGTCAGAGTATCTATAATCATATTCTTTTCTTCTAAACAAATTTTGGGTTTAGAGATTTCTTCATAAAGGTCATCTTCATCTAAAGCATCCAAGAAATCATCATCTTCAAAAGCCATTAGAAGTCTATAGTCATTACGATTTTCATCTTCATCACTAATTGATAAACCATCGCTATCTTCATGAATATAGTAGCTCTTCTTACTTACACTTTGTTTTCCATTCCATTTTGTTGATTCCTTACCTTTATCAAGCTTATCTTTATGAGGACATTTGGCAACATTATGACCGACTCTTCCACAAGAAAAACATTTCAAAGGTATTTTACCTCTAAATCTTCCGAAACCCCATTGAAGGTTCTTGACAAAGTTTTCTTCTTCTCCTTCTGAAACATGTCCTGGTTCATTGAGTTCTTCTCTTCCTGAAGCTTTGAACGTGGCTTCTATCATATCTAATGGACCTCCTTTTCTCATTTTGAAAGCAGTTAAGATTCCGTGCAGCTGTGTCATAGTAATAGTTTGAAGATCCTGCTTTTCTTCTATGGCAAATAATTTTGATTCAAACTTAGCAGACAAGGATCTTAAAACCTTTTCAACTAAAGTAACTTCTTTTATCTCTTCACCCAATTTCTTCATGCAATTAATAATCTCATCTATACGTAAGAGGTAACTAGCTATAATTTCATCATTGTACATTTTGAGAGTTTCATACTGAATTCTGAGAGTTTGCAGTTTTGCACGATTTACCTGATTGTCTCCTTCATAACTTAGAATGATATTGTCCAATATTTCTTTGGCAGTTTTGAGCTGCATAACTTTGACAAATTCTGATTGTGACAGACTCCCCAATATGTATAATTTTCTCTACAAATCAGCTAGCTCACTGATATCATGTATAAATTTCACTTGCAGATCAAACTAATATATGTAATGTACTAAAGCATAATACTAGATCTACATCTACCACAAATTTTGCAAAAGTTTAATTGAACATGATCAACATCAAGCATGAACATATATAACTGATAAGAAGGAACCAATCGCACATAACACAGAAGAATTTATCCGGGAAAAGCACCAGCCTAAAACCCCATCTCTGTATTATTAATCAAGTGGAAATCCTCAATGACATACAAAAAGAATCAGCTCAAAAGCTATCCTGCTCCCTCTGTACTCTGATGTAGCTCATGGACTATCTAGGCATGTATATATAAGCTCCACAAGTCCTCCAAGCCCTTATTTCCTTGTGCAGCCTGATTGGGGTCCAATTACAAAAAACATGTAAATTGGCTTGATCATACCTGCTATCACCTCAGGTCCAACTATGCAGTCATAGAAGGAAGAAGCTTCCTTCCCCATGCAAGGAATACTTACTAGAAATATCCTAGCATCTGATACCACATTGTCCCACATCTAATCTCAACTGGGTCTTTGACAGAATTGACATGCATCAGTTATCCATGACTGAATACACAATTATCTAAAAATAATAGTTGTCACATGCATGCAAGCATCAACAAACTATATCTCATTAATTTAACAACTTGTTAAATTAATCTAACTGAACTTGACTAAGTTAAAATAAGTCAACTGATCCTCTCAATATAGAACTCATCCTTAATTCCTCAATCAGTGGAGCAAATCAAGGACACATTCCCCAATTAGAGGAGAAATAATTGCATGTTCTCACAAAGACTTCATGTTTGCTTTTCCTTAAGTAATTAATTAATGGAGAATTAATTAATTAATATTCCAAACTACTGGTAAGACCAAATTTGAATTTACTTCCTATAGATATACCAGGGACTGCTATAAATAGGAAGGGACCCAGAAATGCTATTTTTAGAAGATGTTATTTTTAGCAGTTTAACTCTCACCCAAGGTGGCCAAAATGCTCATTGGCCGAACTGTTATTTTTAGAACTTCCTAAATTTAGCATTTCTTGTTGAACAATTTTCAACACTCCCCCTCAACAAGAAAGGCTTCCTCTCGAACTCAATCTTGTAACTCTAAAATGTTCTGCATGCAACATATCTACCAAGTGCAGTTGCTTCAGCAACACTCGGAACAAAAAAACTCCTAACTGACCAATATGTTGGGCTAGAAACGTACATTGATGTTGAAGCGCTAGCTGCTGCTGACAAGTGCTCCCTCTATGACCTCTGCGCTACTACAACATCTCCATGCATCTCGCACCATTTCACCCTTCTTTGTGCTACCTTGCACTGTGCAACACACTTGTGCCTCTCGCATTGCGACAACCTGCATACTCTGCGCTGTCCTGGGATTCCCTGCACTGTAGCTCTCTATGCTGCTCCATCCGCATCTGTCTCTACCCAATCAGTCAATTCCTGTAACTCCACATCAGGGCTCCTGTAGCAAGGTCTCATCTAAGAGGTTGGGTACCTCAAAGATCCTGGCCCTCCTCCTTGGGCAATCACTCTATATCGCCCCACCTTCTACCTGGAGGTATGGCTGCATGTGATCCCTCTACCCACCTGGCTCGAATCTCCCCCTACTAGAGGTCTCTGCATGAGTATATTCCTCTACTCGATCTCCACTCAGCTTCCCCTATTGTGGCTACTCCACAACCTCATGAAGCTACTGCACCAATTGTGGCTCCTCCACAATCGTCTGAGACTTCTTCTGGCACTGCATGTTGAGAGGTAACATACCCTCCCTCTCAACCACCAAGTCTCCATCATTTTCCTTGCTACTCAAGGCTTTTCATGCATATTGAACCTTAAGAGCATACAGGTTCTTGACCTGTGAACCAATTTGCTTCACCTATCTAGTGATGATGTGTCTAAGGAAAACCTTTCCCTTACTGAAGACTACATCATAGCCTCTGTCTTCCAGCATCGTGATCGACGCCAAGTTTCTCTTCAATCCTGATACATACTTGACATCAGTCAAGGTAAGGTGAGCTCCATGATCCCTATGAAAAATAACCGTGCCTACACCTGAGATACTATACTTCTCATCATTACCCATCACTATGAGTATCTGGAGATCTTTCTCCTCCAAAGTACTGAACAAACTCGTAATGCCGGTCATGTGGAAAGAAGCTCCACTATCAAGAAACCAACCACTTCCCACCATGGATGAAACCATGCATGCGAAGAGTGTGAAATCCAACTCAAACTGTGAAGCAAGTGCTTCACCTTTAGATCCTTCCCTGGATCCCTTCTTGGATTTCCTCTGTGGACAATTTGTAGCATAATGGCCCACCTCATGACAACGAAAGCATCACACTTTCGATTTGTCAACCTTATTCCCACCATTGGAAGAACTGGATTCGGAAAGAGAAACCTTCTCCTTCCCCTTCTTTGCCTTACTCGCTAAGGCACAGTTCTCCTCATCCTCCATGGATGAAGAACCGTCTATGGTGCTCCGTGTGATCTCCTCCTACATCAAACCTGACCATATTCGTTCCCACTCTGGCAGTTTCTCCCTTCCATTGACCGAGTCCTAGTAGATATGCTAGCTCTTAGGAAGGCCAAGGAGTGCTAGACTCACCATATCATCATCAGGTGTCACGACCCCTACACTTGCAAGCTCATCCCGACATGTGATGAGCTTGCTCAGATACATAGAGATTGTCTCACCCTTTTCACACTTGATCTTTCGAAGTTTGTCCTTTAGTACCAGCTTCCTCTAATCACTACTATTCTGATATAAATCTTTCAATGTTTTCCACATTGCATGTAGAGTCTGCTTCCCATGGAGGCTCAAGACAATGTGATCTCGCACTTCCTCTAAGAGAATTCTCCTAGCTCTAGCCGCACACTTCTTCCATTCCGCCCGTTGAGTACCATTAGTAGGCTTAGGGACTTCTTGATCAATGAATTCCTTAAGGCCGTTATCTTTCAATACTGCCTCCTTGCGATCCTTCCAAGCTATATAGTTTGAGCTGCCATCAAGGGCATACTCAAGCCTCAAAACATAGAACACCATCAGTGAAATAGATGTGATAAGAACTTGAGATCTATATCCTGAATAATAAACTTTGAATTCCTTCTTGTATATTGTTCTTCCTTGATCACCTGTGCTTTGATACCATGTAGAATTTTCTCTACAAATCATCTAGCTCACTCATATCATGTAGAAATTTCACCTCCAGATCAAACTGATATATGCAATGTACTAAAGCATAATACTAGATCTACATCTGCCATAAATTTTGCGGAAGCTTAATTGAACATGAGAAACATCAAGCATGAACACATATAATTGATAAGAAGGAATCAATCACACAACACAGAAGAATTTATCCGGGAAAAGCACCAGCCTAAAACCCCATCTCTGTATTATCAATCAAGTGAAAATCCTCAACAACATACAAAACGAATCAACTCAAAAGCTATCCTACTCTCTCTATAATCTGATGATGTAGCTCATGGATAATCTAGGCCTGTATATATAGGCTCCAGAAGTCCTCCAAGCCCCTATCTCCTTGCACATTTTTGGTTGGGGTCTATTACAAAACACATGTAAATTGTTCTGATCATACCTGTTGTCACCTCAGGTCCAACTACGCAGTCATAGAAGGAAGAATCTTCCTTCCCCATGCAAGGAATACTTACTAGAAATATCCTAGCATTTGATAGTACACTATCCCACATCTCATCTCAACTAGGTCTTTGACAGAACTAACATGCATCAGTTATTCATGAGTGAATACATAGTTATCTGAAAATAATAGTTGTCACATGCATGCAAGCATCAACAAACTATATCTCATTAATTTAACAGCTTGTTAAATTAATCTAACTGAACTTGAATAAGTTAAACTAAGTCAACTGATCCTATCAATATAGAACTCATCCTTAATTCCTCAATCAGTGGAGCAAATCAAGGACACATTCCCCAATTAGAGGAGAAATAATAGCATGTTCTCACAAAGACTTCAAGTTTGCTTTTCCTTAACTAATTAACTCATGGAGAATTAATTAATTAGTATTCCAAACTGCTGGTAAGACCAAATTTGAATTTACTTCCTATAGATAGTCCAGGGACTGCTATAAATAGGAAGGGACCCAGAAATGCTATTTTTAGCAGTTTCACCTCTCACCCAAGGTGGTCAAAATGCTCATTGGCCAAACTGCTATTTTTAGAACTTCATAAATTTAGCATATCTTGTTGCACACTTTTCAAAACAATAATGTATTGACAACCTTGGCATTGGTTTCATATTTCTTTTTACTTGTCATATCTGTAGGAATTGCTGATGGAAATGTATATCCTCCTTCCATGATTTCCCAGACATTTGCTCCAAGAGATTGAAGATAGGTTGTGGTTCTTACCTTCCAATAAAGAAAGTTGCTCCCATCAAAGATTGGTGGTCTAATGAATCCCTCTCTTTCGTAGCTACTCATGATGATAGATCTTCCTTCAAGCAATCAAGCTTCTTCTGAAAGGACTTGCTCTAATACCAATTGCTAGAAATAATACTGAGAGGGGGGTGAATCAGTATTAGTAAGTCAATAATATTTCATTTCCATAATCAGACTCATATACGCTACTTCAGTTAATGAAACTTGCGTGTATACGCAACTATATTTAAGGCAACTACCGTATATCTTGCAAATTTATGATTCAGTTAATTCAACATATGTTGATATTTAATTTGTGCATCAGAACCATATAAATAGTAACCAGGTGTAGTAAAAACAGAATAGACAAACACACACATGAACACAAGATATAAGGTGGAAACCCAAAGTGGGTGGAAACCACCTGCTGCAATCATCTCTATCTTCTTTTTAATAAGAAACTTCTTTTTACAATTTTTGTACTGGTACAGTCTTATATCAGTATGCAAGCTTCTACATGTAGAAGGCTACAACCTTCTCTCATTCTCCAGCTTCTCCCGGAAGGGAGCTCCAACCCCCTAGCTCTTATACTAGTTGATATGTGTACTAGTACATAGGTGCTAGCCTACAAAAGGCTACAACCTTCTCTTTTCTTCCAAGGACCACGTTTCATAAATTTTCAGACTAGATCCATCAATAACATCAATCAAACATGCATAAGCCAATCTCCTTTGTACCAACCAAAACTGAATCAATCAATCATTTTTCAGAATGTTGTAACTAGAATACAGTAACAGTAACCAGAACCCATGCCAGAACCCAGAACACTACAATAGCAAACAGAAGTAGCTAAAGCATATTTTATGAGGTATACGCTACTTCAATGTGTCGAACTTATGTGCACACGCAATTTTCTTAAGGCAAACCTGTGTACAGATCTGTAAATAAAATTTAAGATGTATAGGTTGTTTTGATATGCCGAACCAGCGTGTATACACACCTTTTCTAAAGTGAACCTGTGTATAGATTTGTAAATAATGATTTAAACTTTGTAACAATTCCAGACATCAGTTATACCTAGATCATCATATTTACAGATTACAACATGCACCAGTTATTCAGATAAAATATGAAAACCACACAAAGATACTTCACTTCAAGCCTTAAGATCTTGACCCATCATTAGATCTTATCTTTTATCAAGCACTAAGGTTCATCCTTGATTCAAATCCAGCTATGCTCCATAACCCAATAACCCATATTCTGGATCTTGTTGTTCATCAGATATTCAATACTTGAGTGACTTTGCCTAATGATCTTCTCCTCCTTTTATAGTCTTTAGGCCTTACTCAAATACCATGGACCAAAAACACTTAGAACCTTGGACCAATACCATGGATCAAAATACCATGGACCAAATACCACAGACCAAAACTAAGTTTTCCAATACGTACGTGTCCTTCCTTCCGTGAAAGTGCGTGTGTACATTATACGCTCCTTTTGGTCTACGAACCTGTGTGTACACGTGGCTAGATCAATGGGGAACTTGTGTATACCTCTCTTTCTTCATTCTGTGAGTCTAAATTATGATTTGTCATCTGAGTGAGTTGCCATCAGTGACAGCACCTGTGTCATAGTGCCAAACTCTATGTCATAATGCCAACATAGATGAACCTAGAACACTGCATCAATAACCAGAACCAACTACAACATCAAAAATCATATGTTAGAATGTATACACTACATTAATGAGGACAACTTGAGTGTATACACCACTTTCTGTTACCGAAACTGTGTATACCTATAAAGATAGTGAATCATAAAAATTTTGAATAAAAAAATTGTTCTAACCAAAGACATTATGAAGATCTATTGTGATATTAGAGAGTTATAATGAGATAGTAGCAAAGACCATCCTTCCTGCTCAATCAATCTAGTTACCAAAATCAATATCCTTATACAATTAGTTTAAATTCAGATTTAATGAAGACATCAGTGATAAATAATAGTAAAATAGCAGCACTGATTAGATAGATTAGTCATTTTTGAACAACAAGCATTTCCTCTGCATAGGCTACTTGGAAGTTCTGAGTCAATGTGTATACATGCCTTCACCAAGGTGAACCCACTTATAGATCAACAAATAATGACTTATAACTTTGCAACTTTTCAAGACATCAGATATACCCAGATCATAGCATTTAAAGGATAAACCATGTGTTAGCAATCAAATCTAGCCTATCCATTATCAAATCATACAATGATAAGTCATGTCAAGTCTCATGATCTTGATCCAACATTGTATCCAATGGTGCATAAGATGTTTCAGATCTATATCATAACCATAGTCCTTACAACACAAAATCTACTTCAAATAGAAGTATTCATGAAAAACCCTTTCATTTGCACATCTGGCCCTTTGATTTTCTCCTCCTTATATACTCAGAGCCTTTGTCAATACCATGCACCAAAACAACACTTAGAACCTATGGTATTCTTAGATGGGATCAAGTAACTGTTATTTCTCTCAATATTGTGGGCTAATACCATGGTATGGACCCTTGGTATTATCTAACCTTAATTTTCAATCCCCTACATGCTTTTCCTCTTGTGAAACTGCATGAATATGTATACACATCTTTTATTCTATGTACCCACATGTATACGCCACTTGGATTAGGTTAAACAACGTATACAACTTAAAACATTCTCTTTCCTCAATTTCTTGATTTTGATCTATAATCATTTGTCCCATCATCTTGTTCTTCTGTTCCATTACTCTGTTACCTCTGAATTGACCTGTTACAATGTGAGTTCCCATCATGCATCACTTTATCATTTTTGAAGTAACGTGTGGATACATCATCTAGTTATCATATGTGTGACTTTCCATTAAGGACAACACCTGTACCATAATGCCAATATGAACAAAGTCGACAACAACTAAAAATATCTGGGAATTATCTTCCAATGAAGAAAAAGAAAGTCATTATGATGAAGACCATACGAAGATTGGGTGAGTGGTCTCCATTATTAAAGTTGAAAAGATTAATATTGGAGCTATGCGATTAATTTCATAGAAATACATGTTTACTTGGATATTAAGAAAGAAATGAGCATAATCATATCTTTAATATTTTGTATTTGCGACCATAATCATATCTTTAATACTTGTTTTATATTTTAACAATCATCATGGTCACCTCACAAAAAAGGGAGACTATGTCATTTTATTCCATTGTGAGTGTATATGATTTTCGCAAAGGCCATGAAAAACAAAAATGCAATTTTCATAAGTGCGTTGAGTTTTTACATTAGGAAGAGGATTTGACTAACATAAGAATAAATAAATATAGTTAATTCTTTAAAAATAATATAAAAAATAGCAGAAAATTAAGTGACAATTCATTTATTACTTACCATTTTGTTTCACATTGCAGTGTGGTCACATATTCAAAATTGTATGTAGAAAATGGGTCAGGAGGTGGAAGATTAGTTAAAAGTGGTTTATAATGCACTGGCGCTTTACGGAGGCCACTGCCCAGAAGTATTGGACACGTTTCCCCTGTACAATATGCCAAATGTTTTTAAGTCGCCCAATGAGATCATCTGTTTTGCAGGATCCACGACAGGTAGGGCTGCTGAAATACTCGTTTGATAGGTATATTAAAATTATGTCTCATTTTCTTACGGTTTTACAATGTTGCACAATACATAGTCATCATTTCCAAATAATAGCTCACCTAAATAAACCAATCACAACTTAAAAAAATAAAGCTAAAATATATAAAAAAATATGGTTTTATAAGGTCAACATTATACTTTCTTGTTTAATTTTTTGTCAAACTGTGGTTTAATAGCCATTCGACCAAAAATTGAATGTGTATATCCACTGCTGTAACAAGGATAATAATTCGGTGAGGACTCATGGAATTACGATATTCATCTAGATAGGTTAGGAAAATGAATCTTAATTTCTGCATTCAATTGATTTAGTGTAATTTGAGCCATTCTCTCATTACGTGGAATGTTTAGATATGAAGTCTAGGTCAATGATGACTTTATGATTCAATTCCATCTGGATCATTCTAGCTCTACCTTTGCCTAATCATCGCCCAACTATGATAAAAAAAAAGCCTCATCCCATCCTCGGCTGATATCATATTCATAATCTTCCCTCCCTCGCACATGATCCCACTATTTGTAGATATGATTAAAAAAATTGGGTTCCATGCTCCGCTTAAATTATATCTAGAGAAAGGTTCAACAACTTCAAACAAAAAACAAATAAAACTTAACAAATTTATAAATTCCACAAAAAATGGATTTGTGCACTCTTCCTTCATAAAAGTTGTGAAAATATCGATACATGCAACTTTTATCAAGGAAATGTAGGTAGATACCCACAAAGTGATCCAATAATATGAGTAATAAAAACTCAAAACTATTGTTCTATGTAAAAAATGAAATATTGGTAACCAAAGTTCAATGTAAAGAATGACATATTGTATATTAAAAATAGGCTTCAAGTAATCTTGACATATTAGGAAATTTATGTCTTAATCATTTAATAGATCCATGTAAGCTTTGAAAATATAAAGGCATCCTCTTTACTACTAAAGATAAGGCATGCCTTAGCTCGAAAAGTCATGCCTTAGCCTTACCTCAACATTTAAAGTAGCCCTAGGTTTAATAGGTGAAGGTTAAATCACCCACTAATAAATATAAACTCAAATACACAAAAATATCATATTATATTCCTTGTCAAGGCAAGACTCTAATTAGTTTATCATTAACGAATGCAAGTTATAATTCTTAACTTTGAAAAACGAATATTTATTTTTCAATACTGAAAAATCTATTTTTCAAGCCTTTAATTGGACCATAACTTAAAAGTCTTACTTTATCCTTTTCAAAATACAATGCGAAGTGGATAACTTCCCCAGAATTTTTTGCCATAATTTCTAGATGTAATTGCAATATTTATATCATGATTTTTAAATATTTGCGTAGTGACTTTTCCTTTTTAAAATTTATACGAAAACCACCTAGAATTAAAATCTCTCAAAATAGCTCATGACCATCTAAATAACATATTTAGCATTAGGAGTTGTTGCTCATTATTATTTATGCATTATTACACTTCAACAAATAAAGATAAAAATGTAAATGTGTAAACTTATGGTAGTTACTACATCACACCAAAATTTATTAGGTATATCAATTTGCAATTTTTCTGAAAACATAATGTTCAATGTGAAAAACACTACAATGCCTTATACTTGTTAAATTCAAAGTTTAAATAATTATAGAAAAGATTTATAATAAAGTTAGCAATTTTTTAAGTAAAACCACAACTCTTAACACATCCTTATTAGATCTAAATTTTATTCAACAATAACAAACAAAAATTAAATTAAGCAAACTAGACCATTTTGTGCTAAACAACAGAAAATGAATTGAATTCCACATTAGTGATCATCATAGTCTTGTAGTGCACTCTCACATGTTAATCAATATCCTCCAAAAGGATTCTCATAATACTAGAAATAATGGTGATTCAAAGCTTTTTGCAAAATTTTAAAGACATTATTTTATTTATTTTGTATATATATATATATATTAAAGGCCTACTCTAATTTATAGATGAAATTATTTTTTTCACTAGAATTTATCAAAATTTGGTAATATAATTTGAAGATTTTTGTTGTTTAAAATAAGTTTTTGAATGCATAAATACATTCAGCATAATGAAAAATATCTAGAGCCCTCAAATTGGACAGATTAAACAATTTGAATTCAAAATTTTAAAAATCTCTATCGAATTTTCATTAAAATTAATCAGAAAAAATATCATGAAAAATGTCATTTCATCTATATAAAATATAAATAAGACTACTCCTATTTTAAATATAAAGTATGCAGTTAAGCAATAATGTGATATGGAATTGGAATTTACCTATAACTATACTAGCCCATGAAATTTTCCAATTATTACATGGAATTTTCCAATTCCTTAAAAAATTCGGCTGATATGAAATTTGAATTTACCTATATAAATATACTAACCCATCGAATTTTCCAATTCCTTGGAAAATTCGGATAAGGATGTATAGAAAACATAAATAAACCAATGTTTGCAAATAATTAGCAACTATATAGAAAATTACAAATAATTAAAAATTATTTATAATATTTACAAATAATTGAACATTGTGTATAAAGCACAAGTCAATATTAGGAAGAAACTCGGTCCCAGGGAAGGTATTAAAGGATTTAGAAATACTTACAAATAATTGAAATATGTTTTAATTCGGTAATAATCTTGAGGAATTGTATATCGCGTGGAGATATTTCATGACGATTATTTTATGCTGAAGTAATAATTTGGTCAAATCTAACTTTCAATTTTAAGAAAAGTTATTCACTAAATTCTCACAGTAAAAACTAAAAAAAACTATTTAGCCTTTTTCAAAAAATTATATTCTATTTATCCAATAAAGCATGCAAGAAGATAAAATTTCTCACAGTTTTAAAAAGATGTGGTAAGAAAACCAAATTTATTGGCAATTTAACAATCCAATTTACCCTTGGCTTCTAGTAGCATTGACAACATAATACACGTTACTCGTATAAAGAGTATTAGTAACAACAAATACCTAATTAAGATATGCACAAGTGAAATTTCCCTAAATTTCAACAAGATTGGTCTAAATAACCTAGTTTGAGTTACCTATTTAGGCCTGCATAAATGAAATATCTTTGGATGTCAACCCAATATGTAACTCTAAAATCTACAAAAGCTAATCCTGAATCATAACTGATTATAACCTGATTTTTTGAAAGGTCAACAACTATAAAAGATGGCACATATTTCATGAAGTTGAAGATAATAAATTAGAAGCAGAAAACAATGAGCAACAAAAGCGTGAGGAAGAATCTAGTGATATGGGCATCATTAGTTGTCAGAGCCCACATGTAGGTGGGTAAGTACCTTTAGAGAACAAGGGTGAAGATAGTGAAGTGTGAAGGATATCCACTCAACAAATTTTCCTACCTGAAAGGTATACGGACTATGCAATGATGACTAGTGTTTTGAATGTCATAGAATCCACGAGTTTTAATAAAGCTAATGAACATGAAGAGTGGAGAAAATCAATGGAGGAAGAATATGAATCTATAATTAAAATCAAATTGTGGGAATTGACTGAATCACCTAAAGGAAAAAAATTCATAGGATGCAAATGGTTATACAAACCCAAGTTTAAAGCATATGGGAGTAAAGATAAATATAAAGCTAGATTGGTGGAAAAAGGGTACTCACAAAAATAGGTTATTGATTATGTAGAAAAATTTGCACCTTAGCTAAACTAAATACTATTAAACTCTTAATTGCATTAGCTACAAAGTATCATTGGAATTTTCACCAATTAGATGCAAAATGTGCTTTTCCGAATGGTGATTTAAAGGAGGAGGTATATATGACACAACATGAAGGGTTTGTGAAAAAGGGGTAGGAAAATTTAGTTTGCAAATTAAAGAAATGTTTGTATGGCCTGAAGAAGGAACCTAGGTCATGGTATGAGAAGATAGATTCATTCTTTCTTCAACAGAGTTTTATGACAAGTCAAAGTGATCCGAAGTTGTATACCAAATTTGATATAAAGGGGAATGTAGTACAGATTTCTTTGTATGTTGATGATTTAATTATTAGAGGAAATTTAGTCAAATTAATTGATGGAATTAAGGAGTAGATGCCACAAGTATTTGAGATGAAAAATCTTGGTAAGTTACATTATTGTTTATGTCTTAAATTGTGGAGAGATGTTGATCAAACTTTTGTCTCTCAGGATAAGTATGTCAGAGCACTGCTTAAAAAGTTTAATATGGATCAGTGCAGAGCAAATTTTATTCCAATGCAACGAAAGGTGAAACTTCATTTTGGTTATGGATCAAAGGAGGTTGATGGTACATTGTATATGCAACTAGTTGGAAGCTTGAAATATCTTATCACAACCATATCTGACATTGCATACTCTGTTAGTATGTTAAATAAGTTTTTGGCTAGAGCTCTAGAAAGTCATTGGAGAGAAGTGAAAGAGGTACTCAGGTATCTTAAAGGAATAATTTATTTTTGTCTTAAGTATATTGATTCAATTGATGTTGAGCTATCAGGTTACTCATATTCAGATTGGGTTGGTAAACTGAATGATAGAAGATCTGCTACAGGTTATGATTTTAGTATTGGATCCAGGATTGTTTCATGGAGTAGCGAGACGCAACCAACTATAGCTTTTTCGTATACTAAGGCACAGTATAAAGCTTTGTGTGCAACAAATTGCGAAGTTGTTTTCTTGAGAGGAGTTTTTCAAGACATTGGAGAAGAATAAAAGAAGACCACATTTATCAAATTTGACAACCAAAGCTCAATCAAATTGGAAAATAATCCAATGTATCATGAAAGAACAAAGCATGTTGATTCCCAATTTCATTTTTTTAGAGAGAAGATACAATCTAAGGAAACATTTCTTGAATATTGTAATACTTGTGCAAATGCTTGCGATATTTTGAGAAATCCCCTTGGGAATATGAAATCTGAATTGTTTAATGAGATATTAGTTGTGGAGATTAATCCTTTCTCCATTAAGAGGGGGACTTAGAAATAATGGAGAAATTTGTTGTATTGTTTTGATTACATTTTTATTTAGGGTTTAGTTCCTATTATTCGCGAATCTGTTTGATCTCGCTAACTAAATGTATTCCTATAAATTTGTATTAATTTTTTTTCATCATTATTGTGAGACAACATTGTGGTAGTGTGAGGGGCTCCTCACTTGAGGTCTAAAAAGTTATATTCAGTTGCTTTCGTCTTCCTAATTTTGAGTTCTTCACAGTATTGAATATTTCTTTGTACACATAGTTTAGTAAAGGTTATTTTATTATTGGATGACAATCATATTAATTAGATTTTAAATTATTGTATTTTATCTTTTAAATGATCAATTATAGCAAAGAGCTTTATTAAATAATAATATACAAGCAAAAACATTTTGAACACCAAATATATGGGGAGAAGTGAAGAACATTGAATCTCATAATTGTTGGTATAAAAGAGTGGAAAGATAAGGACACACTAGCCATAGTAAATGAAGAACTAAAAAGTAAATAACAAATTAAAACAACTTATTTCATAAAATAAAAGAGGTTGGAAAAATTAATCAAACATAAATATAGGTGGATTTGGGTGAAAGTAAGTTCTAATAACCATGATTACAGAATACTTAGTAAATATAGAGGCTTAAAAGGTTCCAGAATCTTTATAAATGAAGACTTTGTTCCCACTGATTGGGGTGAGTTAAGAAAAGAAGTTCAAAATATTAAGGAAACCATAAAGAAATGCAAATGGGGAATAATTGGAAATATAAAATATATTATTAAGGATATGGACCATCATAATAATAATAATAAATAGGAATTGTGTACACTTTGGATCCTTTTTCAGAACTTTTATGGATTTCCATGTCTTAAAGGTCATATGCCAAGTTAGATCTCAAGTGAAATTGATATTGTATTTTATCCAAGTAGCTAGGCTCATTAGAGGATGTTTACTTTTGCATTGGCGAACCCATTAATAACAAACGAGGACTATATCATCCCTTACCTATAACCACTCGTCAGTGGGAAAGCATTTCCATAGACTTTACGGGAGGTTTACCAACAACGGAAAAGGGATACAACTACTTATTTGTGGACGCTGACAAGTTCAACAAGGAGTGCATTCTCGTGCTCTATAAAAAAGCCATCATGGAGTAAGAAGAAATGAACTATTTCTTTGAAAATGCCTTGGCACATTTCAGAATACTAGGGAGCATCATTTCAAAAAAGGAAACCAGATTTCACAATGCATTGTGGATTACATTATGGAAAAATATGGACACATGATTGAAAATGTATACAATATTCACAAACAAACGGGTAAACATAATTAGTCAATAAGTCTTTGGTACAAATTAGTAAGAGTTCTAATTAGAAGTATTTGAAGACCTCATATGGAAATTTAGTTGATATGAAACACTCCTATAATAGAGAAGTACACACTTTAATCAATAAGTCACCATTCTTTTGGATATTTTTCACCTTTATTTATGGTTGTAGTATGTTGAGATAGAGGAGGAGTGAGGACGAATATCAGAAGGGATGATTTATATTTTTTTCTTTGATAAGATTAGGAAAATCAATTTACAATTATTGCAGGCACTAAAGAAGTCATAAGATAAATAGAGGGCCAAAAATGATCAGCACGGGATAGAGAGGTCATTTAGAGTGGGAGGAAGAGTATGATTACAATTGAATAAGGAGGTTATTCTGAGTCTTGTGTTTTTCATTGAAGATACATTGATTTTGTCCCTTCCAAATAGCCCATACAAATAGTCCTTGTGCTAGTCGCCATAGTTTGTTGATAAGATAGCTTTGAAAATGGCTTTTAGGCCAAGATTTGAGACACTACAACATAAATGAGGTTTTTAAGACAATATTTTGAGAAACTTGTTGTGTAAATTGTCTTAACTTGAGACAACAAGAAAATGTGTATTGTTTTAAATATTGTCTTTAAGTGAGTGTCTCAATTTATTGTCTCAAAATTGCTTCCCTATAAAGAAAATATATAACACTGGCATTATTGTCTCTTAGGGTACAATTTCATTTGTCACTTGAGAGGCACTAGTTGGGATTAAAGTCATATTATATTTTTAGAGACGTTATGTCTTAAATACTAGATATTGCCTCTCTAGAGAATAACAAATGATATACAATACCACTTTTGTCTCTTTAGAGACAATATAAAACAATGAATCCAAAAAATTATTTCACCATTGAAATAAATCAATATAAAAAGTATTTAATTAAAATAACTACAATATCAATAATTAATTCATATTAGGGCATAATGGAATTGAACCACCGACCTCCTTCGTATAAGGTAGGTGCTTCTCCATTGAACTAGCACCCTTTAAAGAATTATGTGAGGAGTTATGGCAATCCTTGAAATTGCATATATAAGCATTCCTTTAAAAAAAGGGCTCGACACATAATGTCGCAATATTTATAGAATCTATAATCATGCAATGCCATGTTGACTAAATGGAACAATCATGCGTGAGGCCAAATCTTGAAATATTTTGGGCCCAAGGATAATAATTCATGAAAATGGTTAAGCCAACTAAAGAAAAAAGTGACATGAGAATTTTAATATTAATTTCTTGCACATACAAATTTCCATATCAAATGTCCAACCCATTTTGTTTTATTCAATAATATGCAAAATTCTTCCTACCTTCTACACGACCAACACCTACATGTCTAAAACTTGAATCTTTTATAACTGAGTACGTGGCATTCAAGAAACTACTATTTTTTAGAATATTAGTGACATGAGTGGTAGTAGAAGAGAGGGTCTGAGGATTCTAGATACCTGAGTTTGCAAATGATCCATCTTCATTGTGCCAACTGAAACGAATCTAGTGTGTGCTAAACCCTTGCGTAAAAGATTTATCATTTCCCATTCTAAGCATATCATAGACCATTGTTTCAATAGTTGAATTTTCCATTATATGACTGTTAGAAGTGACTAGCTTTGTGAATTCCTACTTGGTAAGGGCCCATAGACAACATGGTCATTTTAATTTTCATCTATGAAAAAAAATCATCATGATTTATAGAAGTAATCATTTGTGCATAGCCTTGGGTGACACCTAATTACTGGTCCATTTGAATATCTTTCGAATCCAATAATACATCACCATATTTTCCTTTCTTAAGTGAAGGATTTCAAGATAAAATCTCTTGCATATTTGTAATCTTGGAATCTCATATGCCTTTCAAATTTTCAAGCAGATAGGTAGTGGGAATTCTTAAAGCTTTATTGTTGCATGTAGAGTATCTATTAAGAGATAATACTAATTAAAATTAATTCCTAAATCTGAGATGAACCAACGATATATGTCATATTGAGACTATGAAAGTAACATGCGTAGTAGAATTTAAGAGTATGCAAGTTCCTACAGCTTGAGTGGCATGATGAACTCTTAGGAAAATTGGCAAATTCTTATCTGCCTATATCCAGCGATTATGTATTGAAAGGGAAAGTTATAGTCCTCCCAATACATACAATGATTTTTTATGAAAAGGGATTCTATTTTATGTGAGATAATATAGTAGAGAACCATGAGCATTGATTCAAGTGGATACTGTTGGCCACCCGTCTACTCCACTTGGACCCACACCATTGTTTCTTTTAGTTTTTTAGTTTCTTTAATTGTAGCACAATTTGATATTTTTGGTTGTTTTTTTGTCCTAAACTTCCAAAGCTATTTTGAGGCCCTAAACAACATTTTTTGGGAAAAACACCAACGGCGAAAACAAGTTTTCAACTTAATATTCATTGTTAGCAGTTGTAATCCTTGGATAGATATTTCTAACGAGGTATCGTGTGCATCAAATAGAGATCGTATGCCAAAGTTACAACTCTGGGTAGTTGATGTACCAACTTACCCCAACGAGGCCCATAGTTTGGTGTTTCATCTCCTAAGGTTAGGTTTTTGGATGTTTAGGTTTTTCCATTGTTTATCAATAATAAATAGGCCTTCAAGCCTCATTCTAACACAGTTCACATGCATGTAGCTGCCACATCTCTTCTTAGAGATAAGATACCATCGCTCAAGCTAGTCTTATTTCCATTCTATTTGTAAGCATATTTTAGTATTTGATATTAATGAAATGAAGTGTTATTTTTGTTGCATCTCTGTATTTATGGCTATATCTATAATTTTTTGGGTTTTTGTTTAAATCCGAATCAATGGTGTTAGTTTCAGTCTTTGAAGCCTTCCACCAGTGATCAAATATGCTATTACAAAGTGGTTTTAGGATGTTACAGTCAAATTTTGTCATTTCAGAGAATCTTCAAGGAAAATTTGGTCACTAGGTATTAGGTCTAGGGTTTGTTTTCACTCCTTGCAAAGTTGTCCAAATGTCGGTCCATGTCACCATTCATATGAGTGTACTGTCATTCAGAGGGTTTTCATCATCATGTCAGGTTCCAATGGGTCATTTTACACCTTGTTCGTGCTTCAGTTGTACTTGGGTAAGGTTCATTCCCTCTCTTAGGGTTTTGAAAGTAATTTCTCTTGGATGGTCAAATCATCAACAAAACTTGTGTCTTGATGTTCATACGCCTTCCCCTATCCTTAATGTACCTTATTAAGCACTTCCCATCACTGATATCCCTCCAATTCCTCATTTTCACACAAACCCTAGTTTCTTGCTACAATTTGACAAATTTCTAGGCTAGGCCTGTGTTTTACCCTTTTGGACCCCTTCCCCTCACTCAATATTTGAAATTCCACTTTCCCTTACTTCCTAACATCCCTCCATACTTCCCAAAAGTTTCTCAAGAATTTATAAGCCCCTTATCCCCTTCATTTCACTTCATTTCGACAAATCCCTTGTTCCACACATCGGGATAGGTTTTACTCCAATGATGTTTCTGAGAAAGAAAAGATGAATTTGGGAGAACTGAGAGAGGTTTTTGTCCAAAATAGGCCAAGGAAGCAAAACCCCCTTCAATTTTTACAAAGGTGTCATGGTTTTAGAGAAATGTCAAAAATACAGTTGCCTTAGGAGAATTGATACACCTCTAAAGTGACCTTGGGAAAAGCAAGATTTTTCCTAGCTTGGTTGGCCAAATGACTTGCGTGATGAGCCAAATGATAACTAGACACAAAGATATTTCCAATGAAATATCATGAGCTCAATTTGGGGTTGAGGAAAACCTTAAAACATTGACTGCAACAGCACTTTGCATTTAGGTAGCATCATTTTGCACATTTTGACCAGTCTTGGGAGATTTGACTTTTGGCAGGGAACATGAACTCCAATTTGAAAAATTCAAGTTGTGTTGGAAAGTAAACTCAATAAGCTTTCCAACGCGCTATCCCTTGCCCAATTGAGACACTAGGAAGGCATCCAAAACTGGTCTTCAAAAAGGCACTACGCACCTGTTCCTTGGCACAACGCACCTGGGTAGTGGCGTGGCACACCTTTTCATCAGTGGTCTGCACCTTTAACACAGAGACAGTGCAGTTAGGTGCATTGGAGACATGATCATTAAGTGCAGGACCGCAGGTAATACTAAGAGAAAGTGCAGAACTAGATATTTCTATCAGTTTTTCATGAGGCAGGAGAGCCTTCACATCAGCCAGAGGTGCATGAGACTTAAACTATTAGTATGCCAATGTTTGTCACTTACCAAAAGGGCACAAGGAGATTGTTTGCAGCAGCAAAACGAGTACTATCTCCACCCAGGGTGGAAGGGGTCTTGTTTCCTTCAACAACAAAGCAGGTACAGGACGAGGGTAAGCAGCCATTGCATGATGAGGGGCCTTTTGAAGGTCAAGAGAGAGATTTCATTCTCATTCAGGATGATGACACTGATTTGGGCTCCCAAAGCTCAAAGCTCAAGGAGATCATTTAGGAACAATAAGCTAACATTCATGATTTGTCTCTCAACCTGAAAAGAGCCAAGTGGATAATCAACTATCTTGAGCAGAGGAACAAACAGTTAGAGGATCAGAAAACCATCATGGAGCTCCAAAACATAAGAGAAAACCGGCAAGCAACCAAGAGGAGGAAAGTCAAGTTGACACCACTTGAACAAGAAATTGAAGCTGATCATGAATCTTGGCTTGAGAGGGCAAACATGCACTTGGAAAAGATGTTGAGGCACATGGCCTATCACTATTTGGCGAGAAAGAAAGTTTGCAAAGCGATAATTAGGACTTTAAAGGCCAAGTTGAGGGAGGAAGAAAGAGAAAAACAAGCTCAAGATTTTGGCTGAGGCTTGCTTAGCCCAACATAGCACTTGATGTAGGTCACTCAGCCCAAATTTCAAGAAATTTGGCACACGTTTTGTCAATTTTGAATTTTTGGAGCAAAACACAGGTTTTCCTACCTGGTGTGCCGCGCCACCTGGCGCGTGATTTTTCTAGGGACCTCCTTTGGAGGAAAACTCAGCACTTTTGGATTCCTTACGAAAAAATATGAATGCCCACAAATTGCCAAGAAATTTTGTCAAGTTTTGAGATTCCAAAAGGGTCAAAAACACCTCAAAAATGCCCTCTCTGCCCCTTTTTGGCCACACAGGAAGCAATGTTGGGAGAAATCACTTTTGGAGGGGTAAATGGACTCCAAATTCAGAAATTCCACTTGTTTGGGAAAGTAGATAGACATAGCTTTCCAAAAAATCCACTTGGATAAACTTTGGTGCATGGGAAGGCCTCCAAAATCAGCTGCAAACAGGCACAACGCACAGGGATAGAGGCATGGCGCACAGGATGGAAAATTGACTTTTTTTTCCCAAAAAACTCTGTTTTTTGCCTAGCTTTTTTGAGTTTGACTTTTCTCTCTCTCATAGTCAAACTCATGATGTAATTTGATGTAACTTGCTGGAATTTGATGTAAATATGCTAAAATTTCACTCATGGAGGTAGAGACATCATGAAAAGGTAGTTTGAAATTGAATGAATCAGTTTCCTAGGTTTTAGAGGCAAGTTGTTCCACTGCCTACTTTTTAGTTCATAGTTTAGATCTTGTTGAAATAGCTCCTAAACTCATGAATTTGACCCCTAAAGCCTAGCATGAGTTATTTTTTGCCTATATCTAGTAGTTTTTCAGTCATTGGTAAAGGTTGGACTCTTGTGAATGCTTTGAGCATTATTGTACATTCATCTCTACAGTTTGGCAAAGGAAATAGACCAGGGTTTGTAGCATTTTGTGGGATTCTTGTTGCAAGTTTATTTTGTATTATTTTTCCTTCTGTAATTCAAGTTTACATGTGTTTATGTATGCCATCATCTCTCTTTGTTCAACTTAACTAAATGAATCAAGGATAAAGGTAGAATTCATTGATGTTGCAATGCTCTACCTAGGGTTTGTTTAGTTTTCTATGTTTTCAACAGTTTGAAGAGGATCCCTGAGACTTTTATGCCCTCTACAACTCCTCACTAGTCTTAAGACTCTCCATTTTACTTATTTCAAAGTACTAAGCCATTTGCCTACCTCGCCCCATAGAAACCTCTGCAAGACTGTGTCCATTCCCCGGACCCAAATCTGCCTTTCACATTTGAGCTAGCAAACCAACATAAAACTCAATCAAACTCCTCTGAGCATATACCTAGGCTAAAATTAGTCTTTACATCAGTCATCTCAAGCCTCATTTGCTATATTTTTCTGAGATTGACGAGGAGAGAGCCCTCTCCGGACCTAGTAGGGCTAGCTACCAGGTTAAGCGTGGTTTGATGTTACCCTAGACCTTCCTTTCTCAGCCTGAGGTAGATTTAGGCCCTAACAAGTGGTATCAAAGCAATCTGCTATTTCTCTATTTTCTTTGCATGTCCTCATTGCATTTGGGGTATACAGAGTTAGGGCTTGATCTGGTTGAACCTTTGCAAGATCATCCTCACAAACCCTGATGACCACCGATGGGGGCAGAAAAGAAAGATGAGGGAATAGGATATCCTATCAAAATATTGCTCGAGGAGGCCCTCGAGAAATAAAGGAATGCAATAATGGATAACTTTTCTCAGATTCTTCAATAGTTTCCCACCAGTGGCACATCCACATCTAAAAGCCACTCTGGAGGTGCCACTCCTTTTGAGGCACAATTAAACTTTGACATCCCCATATTTGAGGGCCAAATAGATGGAGACACTATAGATAAATGGTTAAATCTGCTAGAAGGATATTTTTTTGTTCATGATTTTTCCAGCTAGGAAAATATTACTTTTTCTCTTTTCAAAGCCGCCCCCGATGTCAAGGACTTGTGGGAAACCTACCATGAGTAGAAGGATGAAAGTGCGCCCTCACTATTTTCAGCCACATCCACTTGGAATTCATTCTGGGACACCATCAAGGAGTAGTACTACCCTGTCGGGAGCTATGAGGTCAAATACATAAAGTGGACCATGTTATTGTAGGGAAGGGACCAAGACATGCCAGAGTTTACCAATGTTTTTCATACCCTTCACATGAAGTTGGGTATCAAGGATTTTGAGAAAAATTTGGTACTCAAGTACCGCGGTTGTGATGAGATGGAGTTCCTAGACATTTCCTTACCCAGCATGGCATACCGATATGTTGTGAAGATCAAGTAGAATGTTAAACAGAAAAAGTGAGACTTTGGATCTATGAATCTAAAGCAAGGGAGACATGCTCCCAAGCTGTAGAACAAATTACAAAGCGAAGTCAGGGAAGCCCAGGACAACCCACCAAAGCTGCAAGAAAAGACCAACACCATGAATCAAGAAGGACATGAGAAAGTGGTGTGAGTTCCATAATATCTCCACTCACAAGTGAGTGTTGGGCAAGGTAGTCACTGGTGGACAAGCCAAAGGCTTCCGAACCAAATTCATGTTCCAAATTTGAGTAAGAACCCGACAAGGGGAATGAAAAAGGGAAGAAGATTATTGATGTAAAGCCTAATGCCAATGTTGCCACCACGAAGATCCAGAAGGAGGAACCTGAAGATCCATAGGACGAGAAGAGCCTCTTCCACTCCAGGATGTGGGTAAAGGGTTGCCTGACATAGTTCATTTTCGAAAGCAGGAGCCAAAAGAACCACATTTCAATAGATGTCATGAAGCAGCTGGGCTTACGGACCACAACACACCCACAACCATACACCATCGGGTGGCTTCACGAAAGACGAGATCTTCACATCAACTAATAGTGTCGTCTTCCATACACAATCAAGCCCTTCACGGATGAGGTATTATGTGACATTACTCCTCTTGATGCTTTTTTATGTATTATTAGGCCAACCATACTTATGGAAGCAACATGTTGTGTATGAGTCAAGGCCTTGCACTGTTATTGTTACCTTGGGAAATAAGTTGTACATGATATTGGAGGTAGCACTGCCTACCACCATCTCTTTGGTTATTGCAAAACAATGCAGTAAGATCATTTCCAAAACCAGGAAATGTGTTTTCTTGATGATATGTTATGAGCACTAGTATAACAAGGATGTTTCATCTCCTGGGGCTAGCAAATTTACTTCATCAACCCGGGGTTCATCCAAAATTGGAGGTGATAATGTTGTATACACAAATATGTAATTAGTCTACTCTTTGTCACTGCTTAGATGGGGTGATAAACCACTAGGGTTTCTCAAACCATCCTTCTATTGACTAGAAGAATTCTGATTACCAATTTGGAGAAGGGAAATTTATCCTAATTGGAAGAAAAGAAATGTTGTCTATTGCATGAAGGAAATACTCAAAGAAATGCTTACAAAACAACATGAAATCCTCTATCTAATTGCTAATATACTTTTCTTGCAAAAGAACCCTACTTTAACACATGTGATACTTTAACTAATCTAAGCATGAAATCTGATCTAGAGATTATTAACTGCTGTGTGCAAGAATAAATATAAGATACTTTTTCTTTTTTATCTTTTTGCTTGAAAAATGCAAATGCTAATCTTGCTTGGTTCTTTGTTAGAGGAGACAGGTGTGGATGAGAAGGAGTAAAATGGTTCAGATGTCTTGGAGGGTAAGGGCCTAATCCTAGATTATAGTGACGATTTTTCTCAATTCAGGCTAAAAAAAAGTACTAGTTCACCTATAGGGTCCCTTGTTTTTCTACAGGAACAGGCCGAAAGCCTAGGGAATGGTCAAGAAGGTGCGATGGAGATTGGAAAAGGTGAATAAGGAGGGGATAAGGCATGGGATTGGTAGGCACTTACTTATAACTCAAGCCAAAGGTTTAAGGTGGTTGGATTTGCTCAACAGAGATGGCAAGTTTTGCTCATAAGACAAGAATTCGAATTGAGACTTTAATGACTTTTGTCAATCGTGGGTGGGTACATCTTGGCTGAGGCTGATGAGATGAGGTTTAGAAACTCCTGTAACAATGCACATCACTCTTGGCATTTATACATGAATTCATAAAAAACAAAAAAGATTTATTCAAGTAGAAGAAAACAAAGTTGTCACCATTTACTTGCTAAGTTCATGTTAGGTCCCTATAATACTAGTGTATTCCATTATTATTATTGTCATTGTACCTATTATTGTTATTGTTGTGCCCATGTTATTCCCATATTGTTATTATTGTGCCCCATAGACGCCCATTATTTTTATTGTTGTGCCCTTACATTATTATTGTTATGTTGGCTTAGCTTATATTATGACCCCTAACACTCCTATATATAGAAAGGAGGTCTTGTCCTCTGTATCATCCAAGAAGTTTTCAATTGTGTAATTAGAAGAGGATACATTTTATGTTGTTTATCTATCTCTTTCTTCTATTTTGAGAGCTGGTTGCATAACAATTGGTATCAGAGCTTTGGATTCTAGGGTTTCACTGCTTCAAACAGGTCATCGTGGAATTTTTGCGATAACTATTTTTTAACGAAGTGTCAGAAGCTGAAATTAAAACCTATTCGAGATGGAATTGTGTTGAACTATATGACCTAATTTCAGATCTTGTCTCCATATATGTTCAGAGATATGAAATGAGGAAGTCAGGGTTATTGGAGGCTCCCGAATTGGATCACAAAGATGTAATCTTTGGAAAATTGTCATAACGTTCTCTCTGAGCATCTAATTCCATTTTCATAAAAAGTGACAGTAAGAAAATGGACTGTAGTTTTCTTGGTATCGTTTTTAGAACCTTAGGTCAAAACAGGGACATGTGGCACATCGTACAAATTCGCTCTACTAAACTAGTCTATAATTAGGTCATCATGGGAGATTAGGCATAACTCTTTCTTATAGAATCCAATTATGATCAGACTTTTGGGGTTGGAAAGACAACTCAGAGGGATATCATAGACTGAAATTTCAGAACTTGGAGATCCGAAAGTACAGAGTTACAGACATTATAATATTGAGCTCATACAAAGAGGAAAAAAAAGGTGTGTACTTTTTTTAAAAAATTTGCATAAGCCTTGTTTGAGAAAGCAGTTTGAAGTGATTCAAAGGGCATTGTGAAGCATAATTATCATTCATTGATGACCCGAAGAAAGAAAATGGAAACACCTAGTAAGAAACTTGAAATATCTTCTCTGACACATGAAGAAGATGAAGAAATGCAACATGATATATCAAAATTATGAGACCAAGTGCAACAAATTTCGATGTCACAAAGAGTAACTGAAGCTAAGATGGATGGTTTAAAGAATGGAGTGGAAGTTAAGGTGGATGGCATGGAAGCTAATATGGATGGTATAGAAGAAGACCTTAAAGGCAACATGGAATATTTGAAGATAGATTTGACAAAGTTGTTACAAGAAATGCTTACTGATGGTGAAAGGGTGGTAAAGGAAAATCGTGATGAGAAAAAATAAATGTTAATCATGATTTCATAGACTCTAATGTTGGATTGAAGACCCACCATGTTCCAAATATCATTATGAGGAATTTTTATGGCAAGGATCCTGTAACATGGATACTACAGATGTAGCAATATTTCGATCTCCATAATGTGCAAAGCGCACAAAAGGTATGCATTGCAACTTTATATTTGGAACCTAATCAATTCGTATGGTATCTGTGGCTTTTCTCTTGTAAATAAATTGTCACTTGTGAAATTTTATGGAAGAAATGATAGCACATTATGAAGATACAAAAAGGAACACCTTTTCTATCCAATTGATAAATGTCAAACAAAAGTGTTCAATGGTGGAGCACATTGAGGACTTCTAAAAATTGAATATAAGGGTAAAATATATTCCAAAGGAGCATATTATTGATGTGTTCATAGGGACTTTAAATGATAACATCCAACATGAGGTTTGCCTTTGGCAACTTGATTCATTAGAGAAGGCATTCAGGTTGGCAAGAAAATGTGAAAGCAAAATTATGGCAACAAGGAAGCCTACCACTCACAACTATAAATATGGAAGTGTTGTTGCCCCTAGCCTTCCACAAACTACAATGTTGACACCACAAAAATTGTAAGAAAAAGAGAAAAAGGGCTTTGTTACAGTTATGATAGAAAATACACTAAATGTCATAAGTGTGTTGAGAAGAAATTATTTTACATAGATTGTGTAGAGGAGGAAGAAAAGGAAAAAGAAACATTAATAGAAGATGATACACACCAAGAACTGACCCTAGAGAAAAAAGAAATGAATCTGATCATATCTTGTAATGCATTGGCTGGAATTACCACTCCTCAAACTATCAAGATAAAATGAAATATCAAGAAGAAAAAGGTAATTGGTTGATTGATTCGGGTAGTACCCATAACTTTATTCATTGTAAGATAGGCAAGGAATTGAATTTCTTCCTATATCTAGCACTAGAGGGTCAAGTGATGGTTGTAAATTGAGGAACCATAAATTTCTCTGGAAAGTTCCATAATATCAAGCTATCCATGGGAGAATATGTGTTGAATAGTATAATTCTTTACATTCCAATGGCTAGAATATTTGGGTATGAAAAAGTTTAATTTTCAAGAACATTCCTTGAAATATGTTTCGGAAGGAAAGGAAATTGAATTAAGGGGTATCATAGGGAAACCGGGAAAGATAATCAGCTCTAACGGCATGACAAAGCTTCTAAAGAAATAAGAACGATGCGTATTTGCACAATTATGTTCGCTAGAGGTTCCCACATTGGAATCATCTATTTCTTGATATCTCCAAAAAGTCTTGGACAATCATTTATGGTATTTGAGACTCCCAAAGGTCTCCCACCTATTTTTTATCATGATCATGCTATTCATTTGATTCCAGGAAGTGTTCCTCCAAACATCGGGCCTCACAGATATCCCTATGCCCAAAAGAATGAAATTGAATGTATGGTTGCAGAAATGTTAGACGCTAGTATAATTCAACCTAGTCAAAGCTATTTTTCTACTCTAGTAGTATTGGTGCACAAGAAGGATGGATCATGGTGCATGTGTCCAGATTATAGGGATCTTAACAAGCTCAATATTAAAGATAAATTCTCCATTCTTATAATTTATGAATTATTGGATGAATTGCATGGAGAAATTTACTTCACCAAGTTAGACCTTCGTTCAAGATATCATCAAATCATAATGAAGAATGAAGACATTCCAAAAACAACATTTAGAACACATGAGGGTCATTATGAATTTTTGGTCATGCCTTTTGGCCTTACCAATGCTCCTTCTACATTTCAAGGTTTGGTGACTTCCATTTTCAAACCCTTCCTTAGGAAACTTGTGTAAGTATTTTTTGATGATATACTAATCTAAATCAAGTCTTGGAAGGATCATGTTAAACATGTCGACAAAGTGCTCAAAGTATTGGAGGAGAAACAATTATATTAAAAGACCTCCAATTGTTTCTTTGTAGAACAAGAGGTGGAATATTTGGGTCATATTGTAGCTCATGAACATGTTAAGGTAGACCCTAGAAAAATTAAAGTCATTAAGGAATGGAAAATCCCCACACCTATAAAGCATATGTAAGGATTTCTCAGGTTGACAGGGAATTATCGCAAGTTTGTTAATAATTATGGGAGAATAGCGGCACCTCTAACAACATTATTGAAGAAAGATACATTTTATTGGACTCCAGAAGCAACGAAGGCCTTTGAACATCTTAAAGAGGCAATGTGCCAAGCACTAGTCTTAGCTACACTATACTTCACAAAAAAGTATTGTGGAATGTGATGCCTCAAGAAATGGAATTGGTGTTGTTTTAATGCAAGAAGAAAGACCCATTTCTTTCGAAAGTCGTTCATTCGAAGGAAAATATTTACACAAAGCTATTTATGAGAAGGAAATTTTGGCAATACTACATGCACTTAGGAAATGGCAACCTTCCCTAATGGGAAGACACTTCAATATGAAAACAGATTATGATATTCTTAAATACTTTTTAGAACAAAGATTATCTTCATAAGAGCAACAAAAATGGGTCACAAAGATGTTGGGTTATGACTTTGAAAGCATCTGCAAAAAGGGAAGTAGAATGTTGTTGCAGATGCACTCTCAAGAAAGAATGAGGATGTGGAAGAATTGATTTGTTCCATTTCTATTATCTAACCAGATTGGATAAACGAAACAAGGGATGAATGGAAGAATGACGAAGAAGTGTGGGCACTCATTGAAAAGTTGCAGTAATTTCCCATTACATCTGATACATTTAGTTGGAAAATTGATTGGTTATGGTACAAATATCACTTATACCTCTATAAGAATTCCCAACTCAAACAAAATATTCTTAGGGAATTGCACACATCTCCCTTAGGAGGGAATTTAGGATTTTTAAAAACTTACCACAGGGTTAAGAAGGATTTTTTTTGGGATGGCCTTATATATGATATTCAAAAGTTTGTGGCATAATTTTTTGTTTGCCAACAAAATAAAGTTGAGACAATTAATACCCAGGTCTATTACAACCTATATCCATTCCAAGTCAACATTGGGAGGAGGTTTTAATGGATTTTATCACAGGTTTACCCAAGTCTGAAGGAAAGTGTGTCATCATGGTGGTAGTTGATAGAGTTACCAAGTATGCACACTTTTGTGCATTATTTTATCCATTTAAATATAGTGCAATTGCTATTGCATTTACGGAAACAATTCAAAAGTTATATGGAAACCAAAATATTATTGTAAGTGACAGAGATCCTATTTTCACTGAAAATTTTTGAACAAGATTATTTTCTTGTCTAGGTACTTAGTCAGCTCATAACTCATCTTATCATCCTCAATTTGATGGGCAAAATGAGATAGTGAACAAATGTTTGGAACGATATGTCTGTTGCTTTGTATTTGATAAACAGACACAATGGGTCAAATGGTCACCTCTCTTTCAGTGGTGGTATAACACTTCCTTCCATACTGCAGCAAAAATGGCCCCATTTATGGTGCTTTATGGATATCATCCACCATCCATAACATCATATTTAAGAGAAAATTCTAAGGTTCAAGAAGTGGAAGATCACATTGAGCATCAACAAAAAGTTCTCCAACTCTTAAAGGATAACCTCACTTTGGCTCAGAATAGAATGAAACAACAGGTAGATCAACATCGTAGCAAAAGAAGTTTGGATAATAAATTATCACCAAAGTATTATGGTTTGTACAAGGTGTTACAAAATATTGGTACTATGGCATACAAATTGGAACTTGTTGCCTCTTCCCGAGTGCACCCAGTTTTCCATGTTTCATGCTTAAATAAGGTTATAGGTGACAAGATCCCAATTCAAAAAATATTGCTAGAGCTTGATGAGAAAGGAAAAATGATATTGAAACCTGAAGAAGTCACAAAAAAAAGAACTTGACAGCTATGAAATCGATCAATTTCAGAGTATCTCATCAAGTGGAAGAGATTACCCACTGAAGATTCTAGATGGGAGGATGAGAATTTTATACAGAAGCATCCATAACTACTCAAGGGTTGAGGAAAACACTTTTTTTGAAGGAGAGGGGCATTTTATGTCCCTATAATACTAGTGTATTCCCTTATTATTATTTTCATTGTACCCCTTATTGTTATTCTTGTGCCCATGCTGTCCCCATATTGTTATTACTGTGCCCACTATTGTTATTGTTGTGCCCTTACATTATTAGTTTTATGCTGACTCTAATTGTATTTTGACCCCTTAGACTCCTATATATAGAAAGCAGGTCTTGTCATTTGTATCATCCAAGAATTGTTCATTTGTGTAATGTAAAGGAGGTTGCCACCTGGAAGAGGCTACGTTTTAAGTCATTGATATATCTCTTTCTTCCATTTTGTGAGTTGGTTTCATAAGAGTTCATGCATGGAATTTCTTGAAACCAATATGAAAGAGAGATGAAATTAGTGCAAAACCTAAGAGATCAGAAAATACCAATTGCAACTTACCCTATGAAACTGAAAGGTAATGACCTAATTAGCAAGAAAATCCCAGATTACATAAAAAACAAGAATTCTTTCTTTTTGGGATGTATTAGAAGTGTTCCTCAAACCATGATTCATGAAAGGGAGAAATGAGGTGAAAATCACTTGTTGTTAGCCTTCTTGGAATATCTTATTATCGCTACAATGCTTTTGTTATAATTATACAAAAATGGAAGCAAACTAATTAAATCTGCCAATACTTACAAAATAACAACACCAAAATTAGTTTAAGAACTAAATATGAGTATAACCTAAGAATACATATACAACAAGAGGAGCCTCTGCTGCTAGGGTTGGCCCTAACCCAAGAGATTCAGTGCTCTAAGTCAACTCAGTGCTGGATCAAGGGAATGTTGCTCATTTTCATTAAATAAATCACAAATGCATAAGAGTGCTTGGTTACAATGCTTCAATTTGAAAACTTCTTAGCTATCTTGAACAAAAATATGAATCCTAATGAGGCCCTAAGCCTCTTGATTTACAAAATTGAAGTTACCAATAACTTCCTTAAATTTGTGGAGGCTTGGGTCCAATATCAAGATCAACTGGTCTTCAATTGTCACTGTCTTAGATGTCGGGCACTGCTTGCAACTCCGAGCTACTGAAATTTGATTGAGGAATATTCGAGTGAGTGAGGAGTTATGGAGGGAGATCCTATATCCTAGAATCCCTCTTGCTTGTCTCCATTCAAGTTCCTTCACTTTAATTAGCCACAATTTTCTCCAAAACCTGCAATCAATATAGAGTAAACCACTAGACGTGACATCTCATCTTTACTCTCCTCATTAAGAAAAACATAATTAAAACATGTAAAGAATGATGAGAAAAGTTGATTTTAGTAAGAAGGATGTGCATTAAGGTCCATATAATTTACCCATTTATGAGCCTCATCATCACCCCCCTACTGAAAATGTTGCTCATCCTCTGAGAAACTAAATCTATGTCCATGTCTTTCATTGATTTGGTGGCTTTCCTGACATTCTCGGCTTCTGTCGTAGTCTCCTCCTCTTCTGGATAAAACCATGCATTCCTCTCTATATCTTCCCACTATTTTATTTCTTCTTCTTCCTTTCTCCCCTATATCATACCAAAACGCAATGGCGAGCTGAGTTTCAATCCAATCCAGTTAACTTTGAGTCTCTGTAATGTTTTCTTATACATTGGTACTCTCTCTAGTGCATCCCTCATTCTATCAGGATAATGATATTCTTTGATATTTAGGCTGTAGGGTAAGGTGTTCCATCTCCTTTGACAGGCTTGCTTGCTATCATCTCCTAGGAATATTGACATGGCTTCAAAATGAGTGACTACTTGTTCTTGTATGTCAAGCTATCGTTGTGAAATATTGGGATCATTTGCAATGAGGTTGTGAGTGTTGATGACAACCATTGGGTTAGACTATTCTGCTCTGATGAAAAGGGGTTCTACTTCTTCTCTTGCCAAAACCTTTTTCATTTCTATAGCTCTAGCTTCCTCGTGACTCATCCAAGATGACAAGTCCAATAGTTGTAAATCCCCTAGCTTTGGATTTGGGTCCCACACATTTAAATCTATCAGAGATAGATTGTGTAGGTAGAACTCAGATATCTTTGCTCTATCCTCTAGTGTTCTTTGATCATAGAGGCCAATGAATTTCCTTTAGTCTTGGAAAGGCATAGTTCCTCTTTGTGCTAGGTTTTTTATCTGAAACTGCAACCATTGTTCTTTGAGGTATAAGGCATATGACTTTGTTGGCATTCTGCATTGAATTGCATCCATGGATAAACTTGCCATAGTTGCCAATTGGCCTTCCTTTTCCTGTAACTTCTTTCTTAGCCATGTGTTCTCAGCCTCTAATTGAGATTTCATCATTGTTTCCCTGTCTCTTACGCTACTTAATTCTCAACCCATTTCTTACAACTTCTCTTCCATGTGGCCTACATCCTCCACCCATTTTGATTTAGAAATTTGCATCCACCTATGTGTCCTTTCTCTCTCTTTTTTAAGTTCAAAGAATAGAGGAATGGAAATTTTTTGTGGTATCAACCTACCTCCTTCAATGAATTTGTAGTAGGAGCTGAGGATTGGCTGTGGGCTAGGCTCCTTTAGCTCCGAGGCCTCTTCATATATTTTTTCTTCAGTAATTCCCTTATCTTTTCCTTCCCTTTGCCCTTGCAGCCTTTTTTTTTTTTTTTTTTTTTCTGTGTTTCCTATAGCTATGATGGGGTTTCCCGTGGGATTGTTTCTTCTTCTTGTAGGTCTGACTGTGTTTCCTATAGGAGACCCTTTCCTTTTGTTGAGACTGACTTTGTGACAGGCCTCCTAACACAGGTGATTGGAGACTTGGGAGAATCTTGTTTTGATTTTCCTTCTCCTTCCTTCTTCCCTAGAGGGACTACTTTCCCTTGTTGTTCTGGTGAGTCCTCTATGAGAATTGGATTCTTGGTAGGGGTCTGAGGTCTGCCTTTTTTAATCCCAGTGCTCTTCCTTGTTCTGAAGTAAAGTGGAGTTTGCCTCTGTCTCTTTCCCTTTTATTTGACAGGTGTACTTACGGAAGTTAGAGAAGTTCATCCCTCCTTCTCTGTAGGCTTTGGAGAAACCCTTGGTGATTCTTTTTGTTCACTACTCTATTTTTCAGAATTTTTTTCGTCCTCCTGTACTTCATCATCTTTTTATTCTTCTTTTCCCTTCTCTATTTGTTCATCTTTTTCATCCTCTGTTTCTTCTTCTCCCTCACTATAAGTAGGGCTTCTGTCATACTCAATGGCTCGAATTCCTCCTTCTTATATGTCTACAAGT
This sequence comes from Pinus taeda, assembly GCA_000404065.3. Lineage (NCBI taxonomy): Eukaryota > Viridiplantae > Streptophyta > Pinopsida > Pinales > Pinaceae > Pinus > Pinus taeda. Next base: position 110,525 of record APFE031596689.1, on the reverse strand, counting down.
TTTGATCATCCAATAGGGATTCTTAAATTGTTTAAAGCATCTTCTAGGATGAGTTTGATGGACCCATGATGTGCTAGCTACTGATCTTTTCCTTGTACCTTGATGCTCATGCCTATTATTGACTGTAAAAAAAAAGAAGGTTCACTAAGTTTGTTATGAGGAAGTGTCTCCTCTCCAAATCTTAGCTCATGGTGGAGTATAAAGTGGTACCCATACACTACACTGTATCTACCTCCATAAGAAATATACTTGATGATACCTCATTCCAACGATATGGAATGCTTTCCCTTCTAACCCCATTTTGGTCTTCTATTGGTGCTTCTCCTTCCAAGAAAAAAACCTTTTTTTGCAAGAGCGTTGTTAGTCTTGTACTCTTTTCTCCACTACAACCCTAGGGTTAGTGTAGTTATCCTGCTAATAATCTCAAGTGTAATTTTTACTGACAAAACCTTCACTACAGTAGTGGCACTGGCTCTAGTGAGAGGTATGAGGGACATTGCAAATTATCTAGCCACATCATCATTGTATCCCCTTAGTAGCTCAAAGAACCCCATCCATTGATGTCTTTTAAATATTTCTACTACAGGAGGATGCTGGTGTATTCTAGCTGTGTTGATGGGCTCTCTTTTGTTGAAACCTCCTATTATATTTTCTGGAAATTCTTGTCTGAGTGTGGTTTCTGTGGCTAGAGTTTAAGAACTTTGGTAGATGATGAGGTATCTTTCATTGACCTTCAAAGAATTATTTCTAACTTAATGTGTACTGCAAATACTGAAAAGAAATCAGGATTTATTCCTTTTAAAGGAGAGACACATAAAGTATGGCACCTACCTCCCTTTTCTAAGCTCTGGTGATGAGAACTCTCGAATAGATTGCTCTCGGTGTCTACTTGCAACTCTGTGTGGCAATTATCCCTGTATCATGTAGCTTTCCTGTAGGTGTTGTTGTTTGTAATAAGTGTTGACTGTTTCCTATAGTTTGTCACTTTAGGAATTCTAAGAGTAAAATTTTCCTTCGATGACTCCTCGAAGTTGCTTCTACCTTCAGATATTCGAAATAACCAATAATTTGCATGGGAGTGAGTGATTATTTCTATTTGTGGATGATTTCGTTGGGTGATGTTTTGGCTAGCTGAGTACGAATACCTCCTTTTGGATAGTTGGTCCCACTACAAGTTCATCATATCACCTTTCCTCATAGTCATCTCCCACTTTCATTATTCGTAACTTAACCACTTTTTTCATTCATTCCCATTTTTTTGATGTGACATTTCCATGTGTGGAGTTGACTAACCCTTCCTCTTTTCATTATTTGAAGGAGGGTGACCAAGTTAACTGGCCACCTTCGCTTATAAAATAAATTTCTACATTATTCCTACAGTTTAATCACATTCGTATCTATGAGGGAGTATTGGTGAGATCAAATACCTTTTGGTCCTTTGTTTTGTTGATGCATGCTGGAGAGTGGTGCTAATTCATTGTTCTTTGACTTAGCTGCATATTCTTCAATTGTGTTTTTTTCTATGGATACAGGGGTGACATGGTCATGAAGGGTGTTGGCTGAGGTGTGGTGAGGTCAATGGCTCTTCTCATATCCCAAAACAAGCTTCTATCACCATTTTTCCACTGGAATGCCCTTCCTGTAGTTTTTCAAGGCCTCCTATAAAACCTACATGAAACTCCTATAGCATTACAAGGAATCCTATAGAAAACAGATAATTGCTTAGAATTGGAATTTGGAGTTGAGTATGGATAGAAGAACATGGGGAGTATGGAGGAGATGAGATGGATGAAGGAAAACATGGCTTTTGGTAGGGCTTTCTATCCCCTATGGCATGTGCATATCATCTTCTTTCAAACTTGCAAAAACATAATTGTTATTTTTGTATGTTTTTATCTTTTTTTTTCATTTCTTTTTTCTCTTTTTCTTTTTTGAAAAAGACAACTAGGCTGTCTCGAAGGAGGTTTTCATCCTTGTTGCCTACCCTGGGTGCCTAAAAAGAGGTTTTCACCCAAATATCTTTTATTTTTTCTCCTTTTTTTAATACTCTTGGGCTACCTCAAGAGGTTTTCACTACAACAAATCCTGTGATTAGCATCCTTTTTTACTTCTTTTTTTGCATCTAGAGCCCATTTTTGGTGCTATTTGCATCCATTTATCAAATATGGTGCAAAACTTGACACAAAATTTGCATCGAGTTTTGCACC